>CALNXI010000748.1:76011-195993 GCA_942486025.1 Porites evermanni
ACAGACCAAACACAACAACCACCAGAAGCAACTACAAATAACAAAAAAAAAAAAAAAAAAAAAAAAAAAACAAAAAAAAAAAACATTATAATAATTGGTTTTATTTATTTTAATTTATTTATTTTTATTTGTTTGGGGGGAATAGTGGGAAAAGAGAGAGGGGGGGGGGGGGGGGGGGGGGGGGGGGCGGTGGGCCGGAGTATTTGGAAATGTGGTTGATGAAAAACACATGGCCCACCCCCTCCCTTCGGCACAAAAATGACTGACCCACCCCTAAAGCAAGGTTGGAAACTGCATGACCCACCCCTATTCATTGAAACATGGATGTTTGGTTTCCTCTTAATAATCCAATAAAACCTTGTTCTGTGCTTGACAAAATTTGTTGATACACTGCTACAACCAATATCAAAATCACAGAAATAATACCTTTCACTGAAAAGACAAATGTGAAAAACCGATCATTTCTTGTTTCGATGGACGTTACGAGTCTTACACAAATATACAGCAAAACGAGGGTATATTGAAATTGTCTGTCACAAAGCATATGAAAATTTCTACAAAGACAACCCATTCCTACACATTACTTGCCGGAAATGCTTAGATTAATCCTCAAAGAAAACTTCCTCTACCTTAATGGAAAGCACTACCTACAAAAACCATAGAATTGCAATGGGCACAAAGACAACAGTTTTGTTTTCTTTGCCAATATTTTCATGACATATATTGAAACAACAACTCTAAGCAAAAATGTCTTTAGAACAACAGTTCGGAAATGCCACATACACGATATCTTTTCCCTATGGGACATGAATAAACCAGACATCGAAGACTTCATTGAACAAGCAATCTTACATCACCCAACTATTGAATTCACGGCCGAAACATTTGACACTGAGACTGCGTTTTTAGACACGGTTGTATACAAAGGCACAAGATTCAAGGAAAAATCTCTCCTTAATGCAAAGACACATACTAAAGAAACGGAAACCTTCTTGCACACACATTTCACCTTGTGTCACCCTCCAAATGTTAAAAAAGGATTTGTCAAAGGAGTAGCCTTGAGACTCCTACGAAAAAACTCCTCAGAAACAACCTTTGACGAAAATAATTCAAATTTTAAAAAAAACGCTTGATGGACGGAGCCTACGTAATACCCACAATCTTTGATAGAAAACCTACTATCAGAAATAAAATTCACAAAAGGGAGTCTAAACTCCTAAAACAAAACAACAAGGAGGAAAAAGAAATAGTGCCATTCGTGACACAATACTAGCCCTACGTGTGTACTATAAAGGAAGCTTGAATGAAAAAATGGAATCTTATACAAAACCAACTATAACTTCAATAGATTTTTAAAGAACTACTAATCATTTCCTTACAAAAAAGGAAAATCATTAAAGGACATGCTCGTTAGAGCCAAAAAAAAAAAGTTAACAGAGGGTTCCACGCCCGTATAGATGTGCGGCTTGTCACTCTTTGTATTTTCTCGCACAACAGGTTTGTGAGTATTTTAGCAATAATTGCAGCTGGCTGTGTTTTATAGTGTAGTCAAGTGACTCGTTAGTAGTTAGTGCCTATCTATGTAATAAAATAGGGTGACCCACCCCCTAAGGGTAGCTGAAAATTGAACGAACCACCCCTTGCACAAGGCTTCAAACCGCATGACCCACCCCCTCTCTGCTCCGTAAATTTTAAGGTTTGTAATATTATTTAAGACTCGCGATAAAATCTAAACAAACCACAGCAAAATCAACAACAATCATCGAGGATTTTTCACTTTTAACTCGTTTAAAGGCAAATAGTCACATGCTAATAATTCGGATGTAGACAGTTACCCCTAATTTCTGTTGGGTGGCCTGTGCAACTAATAGGCGAGAATTTGTGACGACACACATTTGCCTCGCTTTGAGGCGCCAGCATACTTTGTGCCTCACTTTGACGCTCTAACTCGCGTGGTGGTAAACAAAGGAGAAGGGGCGCCTGCAATCAGTGATTTAGTGCAGAGAGAGAACAATGGCACTGGGTATTGAATAGTAAATATGTTAGATAGTTACTTCGGCCAACAGCAATATGTGATATATTGCAGTCAGCCTCAGTAACTATTAATACCTATATTCTCACAAACGTAATATTAGCTTAGCATAATTAAATTCATAATTTCAATGAAACTCAGGTTTACGTAATCTACCGTAGGACCTAAAAAAGTATAGTACTAAGTCGCTGGCATGTACAACTAAGGAGTTCCGTTTTTACTTTTATATATGTGATGCGATTTAATAGTATTGTGAGGCAGAGATATTCCTAAGGTTACATTCTCTGTTTTGTTTAGACAATTAGTTGAGGATAAAAACAATGCTAATATGAAAATATAACGGAAAATTCTATAACATTAAAAACTAGAAACACGACATATAATGTAAAACAGGTTTTTAGCTTAATTTAATTATTAACTGATGCAGAAATACCAATGATACTGAAATCATAACGATTTACTGGGCTTTTGTTTTGAACAGGGTGTTGATAAATTTGCACATTTTGAACCTGAATGAATGTTATTGAACATGGGTAAATAAAGATTATTGTATTGATTTGTATTGTATAATTACTTCTTGCCTAAAAAGACGTTGATTCCTGGGAGTTCGATCTTGGTGTGATAATTGGCCACCTCATTCCTTCCTGTAAGTGACAAAATCAAGAAATTTAAAAATTTAAAACAAAAATCTCTGTGTGCGACACCAAAAGGGACTGCCGCATTCCGATCCCGCCAAGATTCCGCCAGCCCACGAGGGCGGCTGAAGATCTGAAAATGTTTTTGTAAGATATCCTGTTTTTGTGATTTCTGCGGTTGTTCTTGTTGCTGTTGTTAAACGATGCTTTTTCTTTTAGTCTTTATTGTGCTTTACAATAACAGGAGTATATTTTTGTTTCAGTTAAGTTTAATTCAGGGTCTGCTTTCAGATTAACTGTGTGGTTACAGAAGACCCAGGGACTCATTGTTTTTTAACTGGGACTTGATGGTTCTGGACTTTTCAGAAGATGAGTCTCAGGACTCCCCATAACTACTTTTAAAACAAATTTAATTACTTAAAGCAGAAGTATATAACCCCGAAGCATATAACTCTGTCCTAATGCTGGGGATTAAAGGGAACCAATTGAAATTTACATCCTAATATGTAGTTACTTATAAGCGAGATTGTCGCGCGAATGCTCTATAGGAAAACGTGTATGGCGATGTAAATGATATGATGCAAAAAGCATTTACTGTTTAGAGAGTTGATATTTCACGAAAAAAGGGAATACAGTAATAATCCCCAAATGACCAGGCCTGAGTTGGTTCCTCCTAACAAAACAAAGTCGAATACCAATGACAAGCACCGTATTAAGAAAAGCGATTTCTTAAAGTTGCAGTTACTTCAAAAACGTTTTTTGCGTGACCATTTATAGGGACTGATCAAAAAGTATAGGGAGGGGGGGGGGGGGGGGGGGGGCCGGGGTATTTGGAAATGGGGTTGATGAAAAACACATGGCCCACCCCCTCCCTTCGGCACAAAAATGACTGACCCACCCCTAAAGCAAGGTTGGAAACTGCATGACCCACCCCTATTCATTGAAACATGGATGTTTGGTTTCCTCTTAATAATCCAATAAAACCTTGTTCTGTGCTTGACAAAATTTGTTGATACACTGCTACAACCAATATCAAAATCACAGAAATAATACCTTTCACTGAAAAGACAAATGTGAAAAACCGATCATTTCTTGTTTCGATGGACGTTACGAGTCTTACACAAATATACAGCAAAACGAGGGTATATTGAAATTGTCTGTCACAAAGCATATGAAAATTTCTACAAAGACAACCCATTCCTACACATTACTTGCCGGAAATGCTTAGATTAATCCTCAAAGAAAACTTCCTCTACCTTAATGGAAAGCACTACCTACAAAAACCATAGAATTGCAATGGGCACAAAGACAACAGTTTTGTTTTCTTTGCCAATATTTTCATGACATATATTGAAACAACAACTCTAAGCAAAAATGTCTTTAGAACAACAGTTCGGAAATGCCACATACACGATATCTTTTCCCTATGGGACATGAATAAACCAGACATCGAAGACTTCATTGAACAAGCAATCTTACATCACCCAACTATTGAATTCACGGCCGAAACATTTGACACTGAGACTGCGTTTTTAGACACGGTTGTATACAAAGGCACAAGATTCAAGGAAAAATCTCTCCTTAATGCAAAGACACATACTAAAGAAACGGAAACCTTCTTGCACACACATTTCACCTTGTGTCACCCTCCAAATGTTAAAAAAGGATTTGTCAAAGGAGTAGCCTTGAGACTCCTACGAAAAAACTCCTCAGAAACAACCTTTGACGAAAATAATTCAAATTTTAAAAAAAACGCTTGATGGACGGAGCCTACGTAATACCCACAATCTTTGATAGAAAACCTACTATCAGAAATAAAATTCACAAAAGGGAGTCTAAACTCCTAAAACAAAACAACAAGGAGGAAAAAGAAATAGTGCCATTCGTGACACAATACTAGCCCTACGTGTGTACTATAAAGGAAGCTTGAATGAAAAAATGGAATCTTATACAAAACCAACTATAACTTCAATAGATTTTTAAAGAACTACTAATCATTTCCTTACAAAAAAGGAAAATCATTAAAGGACATGCTCGTTAGAGCCAAAAAAAAAAAGTTAACAGAGGGTTCCACGCCCGTATAGATGTGCGGCTTGTCACTCTTTGTATTTTCTCGCACAACAGGTTTGTGAGTATTTTAGCAATAATTGCAGCTGGCTGTGTTTTATAGTGTAGTCAAGTGACTCGTTAGTAGTTAGTGCCTATCTATGTAATAAAATAGGGTGACCCACCCCCTAAGGGTAGCTGAAAATTGAACGAACCACCCCTTGCACAAGGCTTCAAACCGCATGACCCACCCCCTCTCTGCTCCGTAAATTTTAAGGTTTGTAATATTATTTAAGACTCGCGATAAAATCTAAACAAACCACAGCAAAATCAACAACAATCATCGAGGATTTTTCACTTTTAACTCGTTTAAAGGCAAATAGTCACATGCTAATAATTCGGATGTAGACAGTTACCCCTAATTTCTGTTGGGTGGCCTGTGCAACTAATAGGCGAGAATTTGTGACGACACACATTTGCCTCGCTTTGAGGCGCCAGCATACTTTGTGCCTCACTTTGACGCTCTAACTCGCGTGGTGGTTCTTGGTCAGGCGATCCTGTCTTCGTAAAGCGTTGTTCATCTTCGTATCTTTAATTATCTAAATAGCTAACAAACATCTCGAACGCTTTCCCCTAAGCTCCGATTACTCCAGGTAAATAGACAATATTGCCAGAGCCGGCTTTAGTTCAGGAAACTCTTGGGTGGCACCAAGATACAGCTCTATCTTTAATTTCTGTCGAAAATGAAACGTCCGCGGTGAGCTTATGATTGCCTGTTGGGCGTAGTCTACACCCTCTAGTCTCCTATACCAATAACAATCCATTGTTTTTATTGTCACTTTTTCAAATTCTTATTTGTAACGAACTTTAGTTTTATTTCCATTTTTCTTTTAGCCCCTGAAGATGATTTATTTTCAAACCGAAATATTGGGCAATTAATTTAAATATATATATTTTCATATGGTCTTATTCTTTTGTTTACTTCTTCATCGCCTTGCCGTAAGGATCTGAGTTTGCCGTTTCATATTTTTCTACAAGTTTAATTGTACTGATCATGATCCAGGTCTACAACTGGGAGATCCGGCACCACTCATTGGTTTGTTGCTGTGGACTTGCTGTCATTTTGATAGTCTAAAATTAACAAAGTCACAATTTCTTATGGTAACTTTTGCTACAAGGTTATACTCGATTTATTTTCCATTGAAGCAGACCAAGGACAGTGTTAAAATGTGTATTTAAATTTTCATTACGAATGTTTAGCAAAGCTACAAGTCTCAGGATATACAGAAAAATAAGTTTAAACATAAACTCTTGTACACAGATAGATATTTTTCGGCAAGGAAGAAGAGAGCGTAAAAATGACAAATATGAAACCTCATTCAAGCGACATAATTTCCACATCATTATAAATCGGTCAAGTTTCCATTGTAAATATATATTTTTTTCAATTCTTGCCTGCCCGCAAGCGAAAATACTCGAAAAATAGCCAAGAATCACACGACTTCAACCAAGAGCTAAATTTTATGTACAAAAATGCAAACGAGGACCGACGAGGTCAACTGAAGTAATACATGAACTTTGAAATTTAAACTGATTCGCAAAGAAAAACATCCATGTAAAACCGACCTTTTGGGATGGAACTATTAACTTAATCTTCACCCAGTTTTTTTCCAAGAAATAAGATGAGAAAGAATTAAGTAAGCTTTGCGCGGTTTCAAGACGAGTTGAACTCAATTTGCACGTGGCTGCACACTGCGACGTAAAACTAGTTTCCTTGTACATAAGCGACGTTTGATGGAAGACGTTAAAAGCCGCAAGAAATTAAATTTTACGTTCAGTATCTGAACTTGAGTGCGCAGTACCGACAAATTCAAAAGCCAGAAATTCGCCGAAATATAAAGCTTTATAACATTTCGAGCAAGTTTGCATGGGGGTGATGTTTTTGCTGTTGCAATGCTCCCTAACAAGAAACTTTGAGCAGAAAATAGGAAGAAGAGCTCAGTCCAAAATCTCTAGCAAAACCGATAAAAGGAAAGCTACACTTACGTGTCAGTTGATGGACCGCTTGACTTAACCGGCTGGGAAGTCGCTCACCGTGGTCGAACCAACCAAGTCGTTGTGGGTCGTTGGTCGCAAACCCCAGCAATGGATGAAACAGTTCTCGGAGTATTACTGGATGTAGGTTGTTGCTGTTGTTGAATTCTATTGTGCCATTGTAACAAAATAGGCAGGAATAATTACGCATTGTGGATTACAATGGTATTTTTGGAAACCGGCCATTGCGCGCACGTGCAGTTCGTGCAAGGAACCAAGGATAATGTGAACGACAGGTTTACATAAAGCTCTCCTCGCAATTCCGCGCATCTGTTGGAAATAGCATATCAAGACTCAATTTTAAGATCCAAAAAAATCCTCGACCTTATTCGCCTTTATTTAAAAAAAGGTGTGGTAAGATTTCCTAACACCTCATACATGTTTCGACTCTATTCATATTAGCTAGTGATGAAATTGTTGCGTGCATAACAAATTTATGGGGTCTTGACCACTGAGATATAAAAAAAAATTTCGTGTGTCCTCAGATGCTTTTGAATTCATTAAAACTAAGAACATTCGCAGCAACGCTCAAAATCTTGTTGTGTTGTGAAACTTTTTTTGAAGGATTTTTTTGCTAAGTTGAACACATCAGCTCCTACACAACTGGGTAAAAAAAAAAACACGTGAATTGTACTGTTTGTTTACTTTCACAATGTGGTGAGTGGTTGAGCCGATTTGAGTTTTTTTAAGGGGCTATTGTTTATTGGAAGGGGGAATCCTAGCCAAGCTCTTCCTCGGGGTCTTCTAGTTTTCCAGTACGGCGCGCGGCCGCCGTCATATTGGAAAACGAAAAGACCCCGGAGACGATGCTGCATCCTAGCACCCGCAGGATCAAGGAAGATCGATCCGAATTTGGTATTTGACTTGGCAAGCCAACATGGATGAAAGAAAGTCTGATTTTGTACAATTTTCCTAGACCTATTAAATTAAATCAAAATCTGGGATAGAGTAAAAAAAGCAGGTGATACCAAAAACAGAAGGAATTTTCTTGTAGATAGCTCTTACAACTGTCATATCGATTTTTCATTTTCCCCTGACGGGCATTACTGAAAAATTAATATGTCGAAAAAATTGTATATAACTACATGTGAATGTTAAAATAAAATCAAAATTCTTGTGTTCCATTATCGCTCTTAGTATATCGAACTGTGCTTACTTTTTACTTTTCAGTGTTGTTATTGTTTTTGCCGCGGCTTGCTTGTCACGGAATTCCTAATAAACGTAAGCCAACAAAAGCAATTGTGGTATTAAAATTTCATCACAATCCTCTGACTTAGCCTGCACACCAACTACTGATTTCGCCTAGCCTTCGAAAACAGCCATATCGGCGCTGTTCTCGCAGGCTTCTGATCCTTGAAGGGATGACCCAGATGTTCCGTGACTAAACTTGTTACCTTGAAGGTACATTTTTATTTGAAATAAGATTTTTTACGTTAGAACGCAGTTATTTGATCGGTAGGATGATGAAAATAGGAACAAAAACGATGCAAACAACTATAACAACAACAACACTAACATGAAAAGGGGGGGGGAGGGGAGACAAGTAAATATTACTTCGTTTTCATGGTAGAGTAATTATCCAAAACCTGATTTATGACTGAAGGCAAAACAACAGCAGCAAACCGATGACGGACTTGAGTCTAATCTTGCGGTAGACTGCGACTACGAGCTGGCTGGGATGAGAAGTGGGGGCCCTGAGGGAAAAAAAGACTGTAAACAGGAGGGTGATGGGCTCCTGCTGTAGACTGTTTAGCCTGTACATAGACGTTGTTTTATTGTTCTTTTCATTTTATTCGGAAACATCGGCGAGCAAACAATCCCCCACGGCTTTTATTTTTTATCACGCGCGCTCAACGAACTTTGAAGAGAAAATGGAGGGTCTGTGAACAGGCTAGGATATGTTGTTGGTGGTTGTTGGGAAGCGTTTTCTTGTCTATTATCCGTGTGACATATTCATTATTGCGATATCAAGGCGGTTTAAAAACAAAGTATCAAATCAGCTGCAGCCTGAACAAAGGAAAACAAAAATACAGCAAAAAAAATTGAAAACACAGCACAATGAACAAGGCAGAGCGCAAATTAAATGTACGAAATTAAGTCTGAAGGATGATGATCCAGGTATGGCATGGACTCTGGGGAATTATTCCAGTATGGACCAGAATCGTCATTCAATACACCTGGTTTGGTCAGTATACACAGAGTATTTCTAGGCGTGTACTTTCGCCTTAATAGGCCATTTGCACTAAGAGGCATGTGACACCGTTTTTATGAAAATGAAAGGTATATGATTTTGCCTTCGAAAAACGGTTAGTGGGTCATATCTTAAACAAAATAATGGTGATTTGGTTTTTCAAACCCGCACCATTTTCTTAAAATGAATAAGTTCGTAAATGGTCACGTGACCAAAATGTGATTTTTAAAATTATGAATAACCTCTCTTTGAACACAAATTTTGCACTTAAACTTCAAGGAAAATGTTGAAAAGATGATGTGACAACGTTTACAGCACATTTGAGTGTAACTATGAAACGTTGAACAAGATATAAGCAAGAAGTAGTTTTGGCCGCCATGTTGGAGGGCAAGAGCATGCCCTCCAACATGGCGGCCAATACAAATCATACTTCTTTGCTGAAAAATCAAAGTGCCACAAAATATCTCCCTTAAATGCATTTCCTCTCAAATTTCGGGTGTAAGATAATTTTTGTGTGCTCTAACAATTTTTGGCATCAGCAAGATTCCAACTCATTGTTTAAAGGAAGCATTGGTCACGTGACCTCTTAGTGCAAGTGGCCTATTGTTCCTCACTCACTGCAGGAAATATCCTCATGATCTTCATTATCCAGATTATCCTCGTTCTCATCGTTGGCGTTGGAGGAAGTACTGGCTGCAACACCTCTCTCTTTGCCTACAATCATGGACAAAAGTCCTTGGGACAGTAATGCAATATTGATATTTTTCTGTCAACCTCGTCCCCAGGGCTTTCCTTTTTTTAAGGGAAAAGCCCTGGGGACGAAGTTGTGACTCTCCAATCTACGCTTGACTCTCGTGCTCCCATCATGACAAGAGAGGTCCGTGATCGTCCCGTCCCTTTGTTTGATTTTGTATTTACAGTCGAACTCTGCCTCGTACCCAGACGTCTCTCTCTCGATGAAAATGTGCGCGCAAAAGAAGGCGAGAAGGAGACGACGGGCTCACAACGGGCGAGCTACCTGCTGTCTGTACGCTTCCCATGTTCCCTTGCGGTTCATCACCAGTCGCTCGCGTTTCGCGCTCGCCTCTACGATTCTCTACGATGCGAAAACGGACCCAAACCGCTAAAAGCCACCTCTCTACAAAGGTCGCTTTGTTTCGTCCCGGCGGACAGAAAATCCATACATTGACTCTTGTTTAAAACCTCTCTACAACGGCCACTTTCTTCTGTCCCCTGGCCGTTATTTTCCTTTTTCAAAAAAAAAAGAAATATATTTTTTTCAAACAAAGGCTGCCGTTAAAGGTGAAAAAATGAAAAATAAAAATAATCAAGCTAAGTAAACAAAAACTGTTGTCATATAGAGAACAATATTGCCAAAAAAAAACACCCTCCCCTCTCTTACCTTTCAGACTTTCCCCAAGTATGGTGGGCTCAGGGTGGGCTGATCACAGTGTTTTGGTGAATGTCACATGACAATGTCATTTTCAAGAATTTTCCGTGGTTTTCGCTGTACTATTAAATGTTCATAATCATTCAATGCTCGAATTAGACAGGAGAATGCCTTCCAAACAAAGTGATAATGTCAGTTTATGGAAACCCTCCAAAGCAAGATACGAATTTCGAACAAATCCCGAGTGGCAGGGGAAAACAAGTTCTGGATTTTGCATGGGTTACCTCCAGGCGAATTTAGCGATTCTTACAAGTTCTTTGGCGAAGGATTTTCAACGTTTTTGCGAGCTTAACAATGCTCCATGTCCGTTATTGTACAGAAGCAAAACTGGTGAACTATCAGCTGGATTTCTTGCTCCTGACTCTGATGTAAGGTACAATGAAAGCTCCTAATGAATCGCTTTGCCCTAAAGGACAAGTAATTCATGTAGACTACCATGAATTACTTGCCCCTTGTAGGCTCGGGAATGGGTTGGTTACCGTGGTGGAAAAAGGGTTCTGCTTCAATCAAAAAGTGCAAAGGAAAGTATATCCATTTATAGCCAGTTTAAAATAAACCAAACGTTTCCGTTTCCACATCGTTGATTTACATGCGACATTTTTATTCGTAAGGCTAACCCTATTTGTGGGCAATATGAGGTGAATCCTGAGTTCTGATAGGCTACACAAGTTGGCCAGATGGGCCAGCTCAGGATTAACCACTTTAACCCACGGGAAAAGATTTTGTTTTGGGTATATTATGAATATCTTTATTCACAAAGCTTGTTCAGTCAAGATGGCTTGGATATTGGCCTCTGACTCTTATTTTGCACAAGTTAACCTCGACTTTGTCTTACAATGCACAAAAATGGATAAAAAGAACTTGGCCAATATCACATGTCCCACCATCTTAACGAATGCATACTTGGTCAGTAATACATTTACTGTTAACTCTGAAGCACCGCATTTCCTCCCCAACTGGCACAAATTTACACTGCCTTGAAGAAAGTGACAAGATTCCTTACTATTTATAAATCTTATATACTGGTATTTTTAACTTTTGACGTAGACAAGATAGGGAAAGTCTGTCTACACCTCTGAAAAAGTGTCTTAATATTAGGAAAATTGCCAAATTTCAAACTGATACATCTTAAATGAGCAAATTAAGATAAAGCTTCCCAAACATGCGAACATTTGCAGATGTTTGTATGGTGGGGCTGGGGCAAGTTTGTGCCCCCAAAGATACATATTTTTGTAAAATTTAGTGACTTTGAGGAGATATATTTTCATCAGTGTTCAACAAATCACTTTCAAACTGACTCAGTTTCTTCTTGTCTGTTGCTAAGGATGACAAGGATGGACATGGCCTGGGGGGAGGGACTTTAGCAATTTTGGGGTGGGGATGTGCTGCTGGGACCCTGGAACCCTTAGCCTATACCAGAGCTAGTTCAAGTGAATTTTGCTACCCTATACTAAACTAAACCCCAAAAACCCCCCCCCCCCCTTCCTAAAGTAGCTTTTTTTCAGAAACTACTGAGGTCACTAGCACGGTCCATCCAAAACAGAACCGATTTGATATTTCTTATATTTTTGAGTGGCAATTCCCAGTTTCCCTAGTCTAGACTTAAGTCTTCAACCAACTGATCAGTTTCCTGGAAAATAATGCCCTATTCTAGACCTAAACTCTCTGATTTATATACCCTATCCCAGAGTAAACTGCTTGAAAACCATACCCTTAACATAGCCCATATATGCCTCCAAATATGCCTCCAAAACAAAAATCACTAACATACTTACTATGTTCAATGCTTCCTGATGAAGTTTGTTTGATATCTTCTAGGCATTATATTGTGTACGGGTGATAGCACTAAATAGCCACTTTATCTCAGAATTAACCTAAAACAGCAATATCCTTTTGCCATAACTGTTAAGGGGTCAAAATTATATTCGGTTTGAAATTTTTAACCTACAATCTTGTACAAAAAGTGTTGACAGAATTTTGCACTTTCTTACCCACAGAACTCCTATCCCACGGATATTTAAATTGGTACTGCTATGGCCCCCCTCCTCGGCCCCACCCTGGTCAAAGTTGTTTAGTCAGAGGTTATCCAGCCAAACTTCAATGTTGTTGTTGGGGGGGGGGGGGTGGTGGTGAAGGGAAGTATTTGTAGTTGCCAGTGCTTTCATTTCTCTCTACATTTTTGTCCAAGATTGTAGATTGATTCTCATTCACGAGTTTAACGAATTAGGGCTAGGAGACAAGGAAAATTGAAATTTAACCTGGGTTAAAAAATAGCAACCTGAATATAATTATTTTTTAACATAGCCCCTTTAATTTAACTCCATCTGTGCCACATATTTGCTGCAATATGGGGGAAGAGTGACCCATCCCAGGACATAAGCATATTTGTAACCAAGAGAGACATAAACCATACACACCTTTTTCTTTTGCTTCAACTCATCATCTCTTTACGTTAACAAGGGGCTAGCAACTGAGATGTCAGTTTTCGAATCCTTTTACAGTGGCAAAGTAACTTTTGAACTCTATGGTGACTTAACAATTTTTGCCTTTTTTTCTTTGTTAGAGCTGGTATTGTGTCAGTGAGTATCAACTTGATACTCACTGATAATACTACAATGAATATAAATATTTCTTCATTTTTTGGAGACTTAACATTTGATCAGCGAATTTTGCAAAATAACATCCATGTGTTTTTTTCTAATTTACACTTTCAGGACTGACCTTCAGTTATACTGTATCTCTAAAGATGGAAACATCGACACCATTAAATCCAGCTGCCTCAGTGACTACTCATTAGATGATTATGTGTCATTTTATCTTGGGTGTAGCTTTTCCTTTGAGGAAGCAATGATAAAAGCAGGAATTCCTCTTCAAAACGTCTCTGAGAAAAGGAATGTTTCAATGTTTATAACTAACATTCATTGTAAGCCCGTTGGGCCATTTTCTTGTCCAATGGTTGTTTCAATGCGTCCCATTCCAAGAGGGCTTGTAGAAAAAGCAGTCATTGTTACAGCAGCTTATGATGCAGTTCACGGAGCACCAATTCATGTTGGAGATCCATCTGTTATAGGAATAGATGATATAAACAACACAGACTTTGGTGACCCTTCAGACATTGATGATCTTATACCCATGTTTTGGGCTTGTGGTGTAACATCATCACTAGCAGTAAGATCAGCAAGTAAGAAAAGTTTTGTTAAGCTTAGTCTGTACACTGCCGTTTTGTTTTATTTTTGTTTTCATTCTTTTTGAAAACATCAGCGAGCAGAGATCGAGCGAGAAAGAAAAATTAAGTCTAAAATTTTCTTATTTCCTCCCACTACCCCCATGTGCTGGCAGTCAATAAATGTCCCCTGCTTACCACTATGTTTTTTGTCACGCATGCTCGATGGCCTTTGAAGGGAAAATAGAGGGTCTGTGAACAGGCTATGTTCAGCTAACAAATAAACAAATAGATATTTTATGCAAGTGTATCTGTTCATGCAGTTATAGATTACAAAAGACATCAAAATGTGATATGAACAAGAGTCAGGTGCATTGAGTGTCATCTTCTTTAAGATACAACTAATTAAAATAGAAAATCTCTTTTAAAGCAATTTTAAATGAAGTTACTTTTCCGGTTTGCAGAACCTTCACTGTGCTTCAGCCATAGTCCTGGTTCAATGTTTATTGCAGACATTTCTGTTAATGAATATTTCAAACTCCATAAACCACAACATGGTGATGAACAACCAAGGCTTATCACTCTGACAGATCAACCCTACCTTGCTTCTGTCTGTTCTGACACTGCGCTGATGAAAGTAGAAGATCTGGCTAAGATATCTGCTGACCCAAGCAACACTGGAAGTACAGAAGATGTTGTGGTGACTAGTGAATTCTTGAAGAGTGCAGTGAGATTATCCCATGCCCCGTCTGTTGTTATTGGCTTTCTTGGAGGAAATGAAAGCTCTATAGATTATATCCAGGGAGTGATGGCTCTTGTCAAAGCTCTTCAAGCCTTGAACAAGCAAATAACTGTTGTTATGCCTCAAAATTCACAACAATTTCAGGATAACATTGAAGCATATGCATCCCAAGGACAAATCTCCAAAGACAATTTCCATGTGGTTAAATGTGATAGGAATTGTGATGTTAACGAGGCAGTCTTTCAGGGAGAAATCAATCACAGACGTGACACAGTGATCGCATTTCAGCTTACCAGAACCCCTGAAAAGGCTGACTTTAAAGATCCAGTGGAAAGTTTTTTCCAAGAAGGTGGTTAATTTTTTGGTTTGAATGTGCATACCTTTACCCTTTCCGTAAATTAAAGTACTTTGTCGAACTAAGGAAGAGGCATGAAGAAGGAAAAATTCTGGATTTTTGTCAGTACCTCTGTTCCTGAGATCTGTGAAAATGCAGCTGATTTTTAGAAAAACCATTTACTGGTTTAAAAGATGGTGTGCAATTAATGACACTTTACTTCTAATGTAGCCATATCCCATGGACTCTTTCTTTGTGTCACTGCTCTCATTCAGTACAATCTTCTTTTTCAGTAAATGGTACTTGCTTTCCACGGCAATGTAATGTTGATCCTAGCAGTATGCTTATTCTGGGTGCACCACACATGAACCAAGTATATGCCCTGGATTTACTCAAACTTTATTAATTTTTGTGCTTTTCTCAAGCAGTAAGGAGCCAGGAAAATGGAATTGTGTCCATAAAGATCACTGAAGTTGAAACTATCCCATCAGTAGATCAAGCCATGGACAGCCACACATTGATCACCAGCTCATTGAAGGTGGCTGGGTGTGGTCTTGCTGCTGCTCTCTATGTTCTTAACAAGTGTCCAATTCACTCACGATATGTGCGGCATGGTATTGGGAAGAAACAAGTATATCAAGTTGAACAGTTTAAACTGCATGGAGTTGAGGTACGAATGCTTAAATTGAGAGCTTTTCAGCAATGGTGTAGGTGTGACCTTTCATGTTGGCAGTTAACAAAACCAGGATTGGACCAGATCGAACAACTTGTAACCCTATCCCCAACCTTTTACCATTAGTGAGTTACAGGGATTAATTCAATTCAGTTCTTTCCAGGTCTTGTTACCCTTTTTTTATGTTCTTATGATACCAACTGAAAGCTAAATAAGCAGTGCTCTTCTGTTAGTCCTTTAAGTCCCAATACTGACTAACGTCAATTTTCTCCTAACAATATCCATACAATGTCAAGCGATTAGGTTATGAGAATTAATAAAATGATCACCTAAGGGAAAATGCCCTGATCTTTTATCAAATTCTCTCAACTCATTCATGAAGGAAATGTATGGAGGTCAGTTTGGAGAATTTGTATGTGGATATTGGGGCTAAAAGGGTTAAACTCTAACCATTTATGTGACAGATATTTGATAACAGATGTTTGTAGAGGGGTGGGTGGTGGGGCAAGTTTGTGATCCTCTGTCTGTCCTGCTTCATGTAGGCTGATGTGAAAATGTCACACTCACCCTGACATAAACTTCCTCACCCTTGCCTCACTATACCACAGGTGGCCCAAGCGTAATATGAGAGTTTGTATGGGAAAAATAGAGTTTGAAACTTAGACGAAATAAATGAAGTAAAAGCGATAAAAGTTCTCAATTAAGTGTAAATATTGTTACCTGGAGTCGTTGTCTTTGCTTTTACGAAGTTTCAGCGTGATTTGAGTACTTTTACATCATCTGACCTGACAGTGTAATATTATTACACTGTCAGGTCAGATGATGTAAAAGTACTCAAATCGCGCTGAAACTTCGTAAAAGCAAAGACAACAACTCCAGGTAACAATATTTACACTTAATTGAGAACTTTTATCGCTTTTACTTCATTTATTTTGTCTAAGTTTCAAACTCTATTTTTCCCATACAAACTCTCATGTTACGCTTGGGCCACCTGTGGCTATACAAACATCTGTAAAATTTTGCAACCCTTCCAGTGCTGTACCTTTGTTAGTGTTCAACAGATCACTTTTAATCTTGGCGGGCCCTGTAACTTATTTAAGGCATTGTTTAAAGTAGTGTTAACAGATTTTTGCGAGCTATTCCAAGTCAAAAGATGAAAAAAGAAAAGCATGGAAGTGATTGTTGAACCACAATAACATATGCACCATTTCATTGGCTCCAAATTCTGATGGAAAGATCAACTTAAGGTTGTAAAGTGTTATGCTAGGTGCATCAGTGTTACCTTTAAGTGATTGTCAAAGACACGTTTATTTTGACTAATGACTCCTACTATCTTTTGTCTTATAGGAAGAAGTTTGCAGCCGTATGTTCCAGATTGTAACAGGAAGTTGATGTACCGTAATCTGTTTATTTGTCTCCATTTTTTCTTTTGCAACCACAACCCACTCTGATATAAAGGTGACTAGGTCGCCTAAAACTTATCAAATAATTATAATTGAGATATTATTCTAGGTTTTTTTGGGACAGAGGGGAAGTCTACGTACAACACATGGAAAGTTTCTCTCTGCGAACACTTTTACTAGCCGTCGTATTTAAAAGTACGTTATCTCTCCGGGAGGGGGTACTCAAGAGACGTTTAGGTAGAAGTGTGTCTCCAAGGCCTTCTAACCTTGCTGTTGAAGACCCTAAATAGTGAAATTGTATACCCTGTTTAAAACTCCCGGCAGACCGTGAAAACCATACCCCCTCACAGCAAGACATACCCTACTATCACTCCCAAGTAGCTCACCGTGGGCGTTAGGAGCGAAGACGACTGGGGACGAGTCAGCGTTTAGGCCAAATAAGGGAGTGCCCCCGGGGGGTATCCCGCCCTCCACCTGAGAGAAATTCATGATTAAGCAACAGCTGTAACATTACTCATTTTATTTATTAACAGAATTAAAAATACGATCAACTATCGAAAAAATTTGTCTCTTTTATAAATTAACTTGACAGCTATCGTATTAAATATCAATATAAATACAACGTTCTGGATATTCTCAAACAAGTAAATTCTACTTTGTGTCATATATTTGCATCGTAATTCGATAGAAAATTTATTTTAAACTGACATTAAAAAGTTTCAGCACCTTGATCATCAAAAATAGAACGGCTTATAGCACCAATTGACTAGAAAAATCTATTTTCATACTGGATAGACGCAAGGGGCTTTCAACTCTTCTCATAATCAAGTTTGACCTCTAGTAATATAAATGCCTAATCGGTCGACGATTAAGGATATGATAACTAGAGATAAATTACCTAGCACAACTTTGTTATCACTACTACCACAACAACTGAATGGAATCAAGTATGGAGAAGTAGTGTTTTGATATTGTGATTAAAGAGTTTATTTACACCTAATTTTTGATAAACATACAATTTTACCCAAGCTCAAAACACATCCTTTTCACTACGCCAAACAAATTTTCCGCGGGTTGATTTACCTGCAGCAAACCAAACGTTGCCGACAGAAGTACTAGTGTATCTTACACTCTTAATGATGCAATAGCTCTTTATTCTTAACCCTGACTCAGATTGATTCCTATATTTACAAATCCTGTCTTAATCCTTCAAGCCCCAATATCCACATACAAATTCTCCAAACTGATCTCTATATATTTCCTTAAAGAATGTGTTGAGAATTTGATAAAAGATCAAAGCATTTTCTCTTAGATGATCATTTTATAAGCTCTCATAACCTGATATGTTGACAATCTATGGATATTGTTAGGAGAAAATTGATGTTGGTCACCATTGGGACTTAAAGGGTTAAGGAAATGCTGTGCCATCAGTTAAGGACTCTAGTGCTGATCTCTCAGACGTGATTTGCACCGGTTAGACTCGAATGGCATTACCTCAGTGCTTCACTGAGATATCACATGAAAGGCGAAAAGATATATGCAGCAGCCGAGAAAACAACTAAGCCAAATCTGTGCAATCAACGCCTCACGAAAGCTAGTGCATGTTTAGGCACACGAACGGCAGGAGAGTATCAATTATTTCACACGAATGTGATGCTAGCACTCATCTGCAGAATTGTTGAAACCATCACTGAAACCTCGATCTCAATTAAATAAAACCTAAAAAGCTTTCGAGGCTCGGTAATTATCGGGACTTCTGATTAACCTGGCCCTCGATGGAGCTTTGTACCGTTTTGACTAGAATAGCACTACCTCCGTGCTCGATGGAGCAAAACATCCACTAGCTGCCAGTCACACGATTTCTAGGAAGATTAAACTCACTGACTTTTGGAGAAAAGAGTGTATGCGAGAACGAATTAAGCAAAAAGGCAATAGAATAAGGTCTATTTGGAACGATAATGTTCTTATCAGGATTGGACAAATAAACAGAATCCAGGGCTCTAACCAATCATTTGACTCCACAGTAAGTGGCTCTTTTTACGTCAGCAACAAACTCAATTACTTGGCCTTCCGTTGATTTCAGCATAGTTTACTCCATAAAAATTAAATAAGAAACAACTTTCATGGCGACCTGGTAACACCAATCACGTCCTCGTAAATCTGGTTCATTGGACGAGATACAAAAAAATAATAATAATAATAACACGATACAAATAACCACGAGGGGACTGTCACCATAAACACGCAATTCCAGAAATTGTTAAACACATCCGTACTCATACCAAATGGATGATTTCTTTCCCTCTGCTTCCTTAGTTCCTGCAGATCTTGAACGCGACCTCTCCTCCGCGATTGACCTTCGTCCCGGCGCAGTGGAGCCAGTTTCTGATGAAACAGGCGATGACACGGGCAAATCAACGAATATTTCCCTTTCCTTTTCCTTGGTCGCTTTCTTCGCCTTACTGCGCACCTTTCGCAGCGCTGGGGAGCAATCACGGGTCTGTTGAGACGATACAGACCTCGCGTCGTCGTCATCGTCATTGTCATCGACAAACGACTGAGATGCAAGTGGCGGGGATTGATGTTCCATTTCGAGCATACGCGCACGCACGTTTGAGATATTCTCCTTCGACGCTTCCTGAACACCCCCCGCGTTTATTTGCAGTTTAGTTTCGTTTCTGTTCTCGTCTTTTAATTCGTTCGCAGCCGGTTTTAATTCTACTGGGTTTGAACCGGAACCGTTCCGTGGCAAAGAGGAAGTATAGCGTGACGTTATACTAGTGTCTACATTTGCCCCATCGCGAGACGTTGGCGGTGAGGAGTAAAACGTGTTGGCGGTATCATTAAACACAACGGCATTGGCACGAGAAGAAGGTTGATCGCGAGACAGTGTTGGAAAATCACGTGATGGCAGCGTGTTCCTTGCGGCTGGTATTACGCGCTCATCTCCGTACTTGTCTCGAACAACAGCGTAAACAGACGAAGAGCTGGCTTCCGCTCGGGTCAGCGGTGCAGACTTCGAATTGACACCTGTTGCTACACCGGAAGTGGCCGGTGGGATGGGCTCAGCCTTAGCAATAGTTCCAGTAGTGACGTAATGGGCTGTAACAGGGACGCTTTGGGGCGGTGTTGATGACGCTACAAAAAGCGTACCAAGGCGCTTGGATGATCGAAGTCCATCATTCTTGTCAGCAATAAGACTCCTCGAATGGACAGGACCCAACTGAACAGTGTCCCGGTTTGGACCACCTTTAGCCTGCTCTGTCGGAGTGACCCTAAGGCCACTATTTCTGTCGCCGCTAAGGCTCCTTTCTCGTGAATGGGCCATACCAGTTTGCCTAGTGTCACGGCTGGGACCATCCATAGCATGAACTATCGGAGTTACTCTGAGGCCACTATTTTTATCACCGCTAAGGGTCCTTTCCCGTGAATGGGCCGTATCGACTTGACTAGTGTCACTATTGGTTCCATCCCTAGTCTGTATTATAGGAGTTACCCTAAGTCCACTATTTTTATCTCCGCTAAGGCTCCTTTCTCGTGAATGAGCCGTGCCGGGTTGATCCGTGTCACGGCTTGGGCCTTCTCTTGCTTGTGCACTCTGAATCGATCGAGGCACATCGTTTCTGTTTCCGCTAGAGCTCCTGTTTCGTATATGCTGAATATTAGTCCGAGACTGCTCTGCAGCCTGAATATTCTTCTCTCCACTAAAGCTCCTTTGCCGTTGAAATCCTCTCGGGGTGGATGTAATAGGCTGCTCATGTCTACCATCACTGTGTTGTCTCAATTCGTGATACGGAGGAGTGGAATTGGACACATCACCGTTAAACCGGTGCTCTTGAGGACTACTTTGAACGCCTTGCAAGACAAGTTTTTCCTGATCTTCCTGGAACGGCGATGACGCTGTATAAGTCGTGTTTGAGGGTGAAATAATAACTGCTACTCTGGGTTTAGCTGGTTCTGTGGAACGTTCCCGCACTGGTATAGTGTCCAGACTCTGATTATCGCGATTGGGCACACTAGAACGCCGTGGACCTCCCGGAGGCGATGAAAACGTATCAACATTCTCCTTCCTGCTCAAAATAGGAGAGTGTTTGGGGCTTCGGGTTGGAGTTCTCTCTCCCAGCTTCCTGGCAAGAATAGGAGATAAGCGTGGACTTTCCGTTTTCCGAGAGGATGTTGGAGATGGAGGGGAGGGTGGAAAAGGCTCCAACCCTATTGAGAACTCCTTTCTTGCCACATTAGGTGAAATATTAGGACTGCTCTTCGCCCACTGGGGCTTTCTCAAACCCTTGGGGGAAGCAGCCGGACTAGCGTGTTTCAACATTCCCTGCTTTTTAGTCCTTGGCAAAGTGCTGCTTAAGTCATCTTCACTCAAGTGTCCATCCCTCGACCCCGTGTCACCCGGAGTAAGGGTCGAAGAACTGCTCGGCAGTTTATCCAGCGCATCCATGCTCCGTGGCCTTCCAAGCCTTCCAGGTGACCAATCACTGTCGGTAAAGATCTCCGAGCGTACTTGGCGCGCTCGGAACGCCGACATATCGTGAGTGGCGGAACGAAGACGCACGGATTCCACCTCTGCTTGTCGCGGCAGGACCGGTGTGCTGACGTAAGGTGACGAGTAACCTTCTCTCGGCCGCCTAAGGACGACGTCGGACTGGGCACTAATCAGGCTAGAATTCAACAAACTTTTCGTGGCTGCTCTAGAGTCCCCGGATGTGGAGCTTTCCCTTGAGCCTTCACTGCCTGTCTCATCACGCCTGGTAATAGGCGTGGCTACGATTGGTGACCCCTCTTGGTTGAAGGAATCAAACTCCTCAAGATATAAACTCTGGTCGATTTTAGTAAGCTGTACACTGTTGCGTTTGTTCTTGGAGCTCTCATCTTTCTTCTGCTGAATACAAAAATAAGAGAGAAAAAAACTTGTTACCTTGTGAGATTTTCTTCGACAAAGGTGTTTTGATTTTCTGGGTACCGTTGATGGGAACATCAGTTCATTAATCCTACCTTTTTCAGTCCAGCCTTTCTCATAACCCTTGTCAAGAAGTTTGGTTTCCTATAAGGATTCAAGAGAAGCTGTTGTCAGCACTTCACGAGATAGGAAACAACGTTTGTCATGAACCAATCAACAGACTTAAGAGTCACGTTTACATGTACGTGAAACGTTTAAGATTTGTACCATGTGACCAAGTTTTCCCTTTACAGTGGAACCCGTACACCGCTCGCCATTTTATTACACCGAAGACTTTAGGGTATAATAAGGCGACACGTGCCCAGCCGATGCCAGGACCTTACCTATTAGCCTACCATTCAAGACACAAACCTTAACTTGGTAACTACACAGTAGCGAATGAGCAGCTATTATTTGAATGGATATTATTAACATTTGGAATGTCACTCATGCCTGAGAAGTACCAAGCAACAAAAAATATTAGCACGAAGCGCTCGAGCGGATTCATAGTTAAGAAAATTCGGTTACTTAGCCGTCCAAGAAATTTGGTAGTCACGTGACCGTAAGTTCAACAATCTAACCCCCCCCTCCCTCCCCCCCCCCCCTCCCCCCCCCCCCACATCACCTCACGAACACCACCATTCTCATTCCCTCATCACATGTCCCACCCTCGTACAGCCATCTCCCAGGATCACCCACTTGACTTGTCTCCACACAATTTGTAAGACACCATAGCGTCTGTAGACCACTCAATTAAAAATTGTAATAGTAACACAGCCCCAGAAAGAACCAAAAAAAAAAAAAATTTATACAAACCTCGGCGGCGGAGTTTTAATATAAAAAAAACTGCTCCTTCTCCCCCCCCAAAAATTTCGTCGCCCCCGGCCCCGAAGCTCCCACACCCCCCCCCCCCCCCCCCCCGGTTCGTCCACACTGCAGGGAAACCAATGCTAAATGTTACCCTTTCCAGCTAGTTTGGGAGCCTGCAACCATTACCTGATAGTGCAGATCCACGTTGTGGTCAATTGACAGCTGTTAAAACAGGGTATCCGCTGACCAGTATCACATTATCGGTATCGGGTGCTTTTTTAAGTTTACCGCTGACAAGTTTCTAGTTTTCAACTTATCGCAGGTCAAACTTTAATTGGATTTCTTTATTGCAATATTTTTTTATTATCGGGAGCTTCACCTTTAGCCTCGGCTAAATCTATATATTGACGACAAATTGAGTTTTTTCCTTGCTTCCCACTTACTTCTTTGGTTTGAGCGAACTCTCCAGTAAAGCTTTGTTGGCTAAATCAACTTGTTCCTCCAGTCTTTCTTTTTGACGCTGAAGAGCGTAAATGCGATCCCTGAAAACATCAATAAAAAATATTCAAACAAACAACTCACTAACTCGCTTTGAGTTCACTGTACTAAACTATCGGCACTATACCCAGGTTCTTTCTAATGACAAAAGCAGCTGAAACTCTGTTAAATAACCCAAGCTCTGTCTATTAACTAATAAACAAGCACTTGTGTTTATTCTCAGATTCAAAGACACCATTTAACATCATCTTTTTATATTTTTTTCAATTTCCTTCTCGATTTATCGGTGATTTTATTAACCAATTACCAAACCAGGAAACAGCCCCTAAGATTTTTAGTAGAATTTTTAAGCAAGCTATTGATACTTACGAAAAAGCTCTTTCGTCGTCCATAAACTGGTCTTTATCTTCTAAAGACTTGACTAACAGATCTTGATTCTAAGCAAACAAAGCAACAATGAAAAAACAGAGTTCTCAATCATATTAAACCCAATACGAGCATCAGAAAATAAAGACTAATGTTATATCTACCTGTTCTACAAGTTTGTTGACTTGTTCCACAAGCGCTTTGTTTTCCTCTTCAAGCGTAGCGTTAAGTTGGCTTAACATCTGTGGATAAGAAAGAAATTCAACAATGAATGGCTGGTGTAATGCCGTGGAACCCAAAAATAACGTAACTCGGAGGAGCTTGGACTGTGACTGATAATATCAATGTTAATATTGAACTTAAGCAACAGGAAGGGAAAAGAAAGAAGACAGCAAACCTTGTGTGACAAGCGTGACAATAATCTTGTTTGAAACAACTTTTCGCCAAACTTCACTTTCTTTTAAACAGATCTTTTTGTAAAGGATCAGAAAACGTTGGTGTTAAGTGAAGATAACAACAAAATATGCAAGTAAAAGCCCAATCACGTTTGTCACACACAAGTGTTTTGCCGTCCCCTTCTTCATGCCGTCCGGTCGCGTAACCTCACTATTATTAAACAAAATTATATTCACGCTTGTCACACAAGGTTGGACAAGTGATCTTTTGACTGTGATCTGAATAGAACACCGGGCGCATACACACCTCACATCTGTGTCCCATCTTGGAAGCGGCAATGTCTACTTGGTGATAATAGTCTCTGACGTCATTCATGTCAGTCTGTAAGGCCCCATAGTCAGCCCTTACGTTTTTTATTTCACTCTTAAGTGACTCGTTCTCAATCTCCAGATGAGAATTTCTCGCCGACATTGCCTCGTTCTGGGCTGAGACCGTGGCGCTCTGGGAAACAAATGGAATTATATGATTCAAAGTGGTTTCAACACTGGTTGTATATTTCAGTTAGCTTAGTATGGAGTTGGGTGCTTTCCATTCAAAAAAATTCCGAATTGAAATTTCAGAATTCCACGTATGAGATGGAGCGGTACATTCCGGTTGCACAAACCCGACCCAAGCCACCACGCGTTTGGTTATTGTAACTGTGAGCAGGAAACCAAAGAGCAGCTTGCGGACCTAAATTTCTGCATGTAAACCCAATTTGTCAAATGGAAGAGACATTTCGGTCTGAGTGGTAGAAACGGTCACAGTGGACCATCCTCAAAGGTGCTTCCAAATATTCCCGTCTAACCGAACCGAAGTGGTCCGTTCTAGCCAAAATTCTTTTCTTTACATGCTCTTTTCAACTGTAGCAGCGTGTGTCCCTTCGCAACTCCTCTAAATTGATACGGAAGGATAAAGGTGACAGGGCCAACAGCTAAACGTCACTTCCCAAATCCGTGGTCATTGGAAATGAGACCATACCTGGCTGGTGGTCCGGCTATAAATGTCGAACCTAGGACTGGCCTTACTCTTTAATCTAACTATACAATGCATCAAGCAAACTAAGGGGTTGTTTACATGGATGGAGGAAGATTCTAGCAAAGAGAGGATCCTAGACTGATGTAACAATTTTTCGTTGGGTTTACATGAAGACATTTCGGTCCTTGTGGTTAACAGAGAGAAGGAATTAAAGATTAAAGATAACCCACTGAACGACCCGCCGCTAATTTTGAGTGGTAGTTTGTTCCTAGTACTAGGATCTTCCTACCTCTCTGCTAGGAAGTACTAGAAGGATCATAGCGCTAGGGACAAGTACAAGTTTTTGCATGTAAACTGAATACAGAAAACATATACCGCTAGGATAATCCGCCTTCTAGGATCTTCAACTCCTTCATGTAAAAAGCCCCTAAAAGAAAGTAGCCCCTCGGGAAAGAATTACTGCTGGTTATCGTTCATCTGTTTTCCTAGCATTTTTTTACTAAATGCCGCTAGACAACCCTTTTAGTTGACGATGGCCAACAGTTCTACAATACCCCTCCCAGCACTACAATACCTACGTTCCAGAACTCATTCCCCCGCATTTTTGCTTTACCTGTTTTTCCAGCATCCTTATTTGCTCGTTCAGTTCGGCAACCCTTTTATCGGCGATGGCCAACAGCTCTACAGTATTCTGCCCTGATCTATTACAGAAGAAACCGTTCTCTCAACATACACGAAACACAGCTCTCTAAGCTTAAGGCGATGTTACACGGGACGATTCTTGAACAACAAAGCGTTTTAACATTTTTGCGACATTGATTCGAATGGTTGCAACATTGTTCCAACATTGCTGCCCAAAAATTTTTGTTGCAAATCATCTAGTGAAACATCACCGTTACAAAAACTGATCAATCCAATAATTACATTCCAACTGCAATAACCATCAGCTACCGAGCAAAAACAATCAATCTTGTAAACCCTCCTTCCTTTTCCTGCCCCGCCGCTTGAAAGCGCCCCGGAGAGCTTGCTCGCAGGCTATATATTCTACGACGGGGACGAGATTTTCTTAATACTAACGCGAGCCAAAGTCATTTTGGCGGGAAAACGCGATATACTTCGGTATTCTACAACTGGTTATAGCAAGACTGTCGTAGGTTAGAAGTTATATCATTTCGCAATCGCGAGAGGGCTTACATCCTTCAATGAAAATAATTATGCTAACTTTCCTATTGAAAAAAGTACAATAAATCTTTCCTTTCTTTCATACGTGAATGAAAAATAAATTTAAATCTCGTCCTCGTCCTCGAATCTAAAGTTCTCTAATTATTAGACGCACGCTACTTTACACTGTACCTTGTGTTGTCCGCTGGTTTGAAAATAATCGTCTGGGATGAGCTGCCTTTCTGCTTCTGTGCTTTCTCTTTCTCAGCTTTCTTGTCGTACGACTCAACCATCTGTATGCAAAACAGTACACGTACAGGCACTAATTAGAAAAAATTCCTGCCCCTAAATTAAAATTCGCATGGGCAAGTCATACTTGAAGCTGGATTTTTTATGCTACTCAGAATTAAACACTAGGATATGAGACATGGGAGTGAATTCCCACTTTAAAATTTGAAGTCGCCTTTTGGTGGATACCAATGAACACAGTTAGTAGAGGAGACTGGAGATAATAGCCGACAAAAATCAAAGATGAAAACAACGGTGCTGCAGTTTACATTGAAAGCCGTCCAAAATCCTTTGGTGTTGTTTTTTTGTTGTTTGTTTTGGTTGTTAAAAAACTGCAACCTAATAAATGAATGCGACGTTTCTATTGGTCAGTATAACTTTGAAATGACAGGAATGCTATTGAACATAGTACACTGGCAAGTCCGAAAAAGCATCAGAAACAGTCAACAAAGAAGTCCAACGAGTTCCTTAACCATTGCACATCAACAGCGGTAACTAAACCACTGATTAAGGTTGAATACAAAGATTAAGACTGAAATCTTTACTCTTGATAGATATCGTAAGTCTTAAGTGCACGAAGGGCGGGTTGCTGCAAAAGATGACAATACGCCAATTAAAAAAAGATAATGGTCTTGCTCTCACCTCTGTGAGTTTCTGCTGTTGTTTAGAAGAAACTTCCAGCCTGTAAGGGAACAAAAAACACTCCGAGATTGAGAAAGTAATCTACCTGATTGTGATTATAAGTATATGTAATTGTAAAGAGTTTAAACAGCTATGATCAAAGTAACGTACAGAACCATTAGCCTGTTCTAGGCGTTCAGAAAGCAGGGACAGTGCTAATATAAGTGAAGTGCGCAGGAAAATCACGCCACTCTTTAATATCTCTTGAACGTCTGGAACGAGCTAGACAACCGTCAGGTCCATCAGAACCGTTGAGGCAACAAGACCTGAAAATCTTGCACCAGCAGGAAGAGGATTTAAGAAAGACCTTGAAAATTTCCCTCTTTTAGTGCTAAGTATTTAAGTTCCAACAATAGTAACTCTGATCACGATAAGTGGTCGCGTATCGAACCCCGCTTTACGGACACCCGCTTAATACGGAAACCTTGTTATTACGGACAGTTTTCTTTGTCCCCGGGCAAAAAAAGCCCTTGCATTTTGTCTAAATTCAACCCGCTTATGCGGAGAACGGACACTTTTCTTTTGCTCAATGAACAGACTCTCATATAAAGTCAACCTCGCTAATGTGGACACTTTATTATCCACTGTGTGCTGTATAGTGATAAACCTTTTTTGAAAGCAAAAAAAAAAATCACCAGTTTCCGCGGGGCCAGCCACTGAGTGCCTATTGTACTTTGGGTCTGTCTAAGAGTGAGGTATTTGGGTCGCATAAATCAGGACTAAATTTCTGTTTCTCTCTTTAAGTTAAGAAACCCTCACAATTTCACAGGTATAGGCCAGCATTGTAATAGCGGTAATACTGATAACTTCACCTTTGTTCTAGTGTTTTTATTCTGTCATCTTTCAGCTCCGCCGCATTAGTCAGCTTGTTATTCTGATGTACAGCTTCTTCCAGCCTCGTTTTCAGGCTTCGCACCTGCTCCTCTCGCTGCTCAATCAGGCGGGAAAACTTATTTGCCTGGGCGGTAACTTCTTCCAGTCTGTGAAAAAGTGAAAGATTATCAACAGCAATCGTTGGGAAAAAAACACTTTACCTGAGTGTCCATGTATTTAGCACGAAAGTGCTAACCGGGGACTCTATTTTAACGTCTCCTTGTTGAGACGGCCCGCCATCTTACGCAGATCACAGCCACACGACGGTCTAGCCGTTTGCAAGGCAAAGGGAGTACCTTCATTTCAGCAGTAGAGAGATCGCGTTTACGGCAAACGTTAGATTCAAGTTGAGAAATTTTCAAAATGAGTAATGAGCAGATAAAAACAGCTTAAAAAAATTGTTATGGATAGAATTGGTGTGAATCTACCGATTTTCTTGTGTAGTTATAATGAACAGTAAACGACAAGTAGATGGAAAACAAATGGTACAAATTCACGTTTGCCGTTTGCCTTAAACGCAATGCTTAATCTCTGTAATATTGGTCCGGCCCGCGAACTCCCGCTCTGCAGTCGAGCACTCTTCCGACTGAGCTAATCCTACCGCGGTTAAAACCATCGTCCATCCTAAAAAACATCCCGCGTGTTCAATGCGCTCGGCGCATTGTTAGTGGAAGGAATCAACGCAAAGTTATAATTGCGATAAAGAATGAAGAAGATGGTGAATTTTGCGTCCTGTGATGAAATAAGGGAAGATAAAATGCTCATAATGCCAGAATCGTAGGACCAAGAGCGCCTGAACGGTTCCCGGAAGGGTACGGGACCGATTCCCTCGGGGACTTCCCTCGATTCCCTCAGGGATCAAGTTTGTTTCTTTCTCACGCTTCATAGATCTGAACACTAACTTAGCTTCCATGGCCATGTTTTCGCCTTCCTGTTGCTGTAGATTCTGAGTCAGCAGTCCTATCTTGCTGTCCTTCTGTTTCAATGCCATGCTCAGTGATTGGCTAGTGTCATCTCGAGTCACCTCCATCTCGGCGACACTAAGAAAAGAAAATTAACCAATAAAAAATTGCCCACGTTTGAAAATTTGCGCTGTGCTTCAGTAATGACTGGGGATGAAAAGCGTGTATGAGTGACCAGTATGACCAGTAACATATGAATTCGGAATTTTTTGTTCGTCGCTCACGAATCGAAATTGGTTCTTTGCAGTGAATTCGTGTCGTATGACGGTCCACAATTAACTTGTTTGCTTGTTTGTTTTAAATTAGGTTCTCTGATATCCATGAAACTAATCATGATTTTACAAATGTCGAAATATAACGCAGGGAACATAGACTTTTTTTTTAAAATTCTTGGTGATTTGTGAATCTATGTATTATACAACAAGTTTGATAAAATTGAAAAGAATTTCCCAATACCGTTTCTCCAAGCCCTCGATCTTCGTTTCTTTCTGTGCAAGATTATGGCTAAGCCTTCTGTTACGGCTTTCACTTTCCTCCAGCCTGCAAGCAAAGGACAAATGCTTAGGTTCTACTTATCTTTGGCCATGGTTCTTTTTCTCCCACTCCAGAAAGATCTCCATATTATGTCCGCCTGTGTTTAGTTAAAGACGCAACTCGACATCACTTTCACAGTACCTTCCCATGCTGCTGTATATTATGCTGTACAAAGTGTATCCAAGTGTGGTCATATAAAAAGCCAGGAAGATTACTTAACGATGGTGTTGCTTACTATGCTGCACGGAAAAGCTCAAACTTTTGATGCTGTTTATCAGCAAATCAGAAAAAGCAAGACTGGATAAATCATTTAAATGAAGGGCACCAATTCGGTTTGAAAACTCGTCATTCTCGTACCCGTACATCAAGATGAATTCAGCTTCAACGGCTCTTTATTTATTTAAGCTTTATTTTATTACGGGCCCGTATAAAACATTACTTTGTTTCCAGTGTGAGCACAGTCTGTTCCATTTCTTTGTTCATCCTTTCTAGCTTGTGAACTTGACCAAACGTACTTGACAGATCTTTCACCCTGCGAGTGACAAACCAGACAGGCAGCATTCATTACAAACTTACACTGGTAGGAACAATACAACTGTCTTTACTTTTTCAGATGTTTCGCTGGTAAATTCGTATATTTTGAAATCACCGTTGACGTTGAATTCGATCGCGCGAGAGAGTTACAACTACATAGTTATCAACATTCATTATTCCTTTGTTCTCGTCTACGCAAAAGCGTTGAGTACTCCTAATTGTTTTGGGAGCAGTACCTCTGTTCCATTTCTGCAATCTTGATGTCCTTCATTTGCAAAGCAGAACTCAATTTAGTATCTGCCGTTGCCGCGATTCTCAAGTCATCCAAACTAAAAGAAACAAACACGAAACGGTACGTCAGGAAGACAACAAGACACGTCACAACGTCTTGGACGAACTGAATCTTTGGTTGGATAAAACGCATGATTAGCCCCTGACATACAGCGGAGGCAAAATTCATGAATTTTTCGTGAAGTGTGCCTAGTGCTCGCCATCTTCTACACCCACGAATCTCAAGCTGATGACAACGAAAAAGCGCGGGAAAATCTTGTTCTGCAAAGCGAAAGGCGAGACACTGGTATCAGCGCCCTCATGACTGTCTCGGAGCAGAAAAAATAACATACTAACATTCTACGCTCTGGTGAATTACCGTTTCTGCAGCTCTCCAAGCTTGTCATCTTTACTCTCTATGTTAGCTTCTAGTTCTTTCGCCCTCGTTTTGTACTCTGACAGTCTCTCCGTTTTTGTCTCAAGCATCTTTTCCAAGTCCTCTTCCCTTTAAAAATGAGAAAAACAAACAGTTACAATTACAGTCGCAGTAATCGTACAAATGTTAAGTCGAATAATTTCGATACCGTTTTTCGTTGGCTTGAAGCGTCTTCTCCAAGGTACGGATATTTTCCTCTTTCTTACGCACAGACTGGTCGAGCTTGTTATTCAAGTTGAGCGTCTCGTCCAACCTGAGAATACAGGGTTTTGTAAGAAGAGAGCTTTAGATTCTGGGACGAGATTTGACTTAAGTTTTTTTTGCCGTATTCATTTTTCACCAGAAAAGGTACCATGAATATTATTATTGACGTAGGTTAAGCCCTCTTCCAATCGCAAAACAACAAGGCTTCTAACATTTGATAACTTCATTCTGTCACTATTGAGGACATTAGGGCCATTTATAAGAGGAAAAATAAGACGCGTCTTATTTTAGATAGCCCTAAACACCTGTTCTTAGATAAGACGCGTCTTAGCTAAGGCGAGAAAAACTTCGTATAAATGACCTTCGGGTCTTATGTAAGACGCGAACGCATAGTACGCATGCGTTAATTTTTGGCGCGCCACGTTGGATTGCCGTTGCTACGGGCAACATTACCATGAAAACGAGTCAAGAACAGAAATAAGACGCGAACCATTTATACGAGCTGTTCCCGTCTTGGATAAGACATGCTCGTATAAATCGTACAGTTCGCGTCTTATTTAAGACGCGTCTTATGTAAGACACGTCTTATTTTCCCTCGTATAAATGGCCCTATTGTAGCAAAACCACGTGGTAGAAGGACGGCGGCTATTACGTTTTCCCGCCAAAATGACGCTGGTTCACGCGCGAGCACTTCTTTCGTCCTCTTCTTAGAATCTAAAGATCTTTAGTAACTAGTAATTAGAAGAAATGTAGGAAGCCTCCGGTATCGTCACAATAATACAGTACCTCTTTTGAAGACCATCTATCTTATCATCTTTTGCGGTGATGTCAGTTTGCTGGGAAGCGACAAGGCTTTCTAAATTCTCTAGTCTAAAAAAACGGCAGGGAAGAAAAAATAAAAAAATTCAAATCAAAATCCGTAAGAGAATTTATAGTACACTCAACCAGAATTACCGAAATAAAATCTCCATTTAATGTCCCTGGAGTTCTCATTTGGCTTTTTTTAGTTAAAGAACCACTATGTTTCCGTTGACACGTGTGCCTTAGTAATGTAGATGGAAAAATACCACAAGCCTTCTTGTGTAAACCCGAGACGCTACGTTTTGGACAGGGAAACTTACCGAGGAAAAACTGATCGCTAAAAATCGCTCTAAAATCTGGAAATCTACAGTTTATGACCGAAAGTTTCGACAAAAACGCTGGAAAATCTTTAAAATTTTGAAGATTATTTTATAACAAATTGTTTCGTCTTTCACTTACTTGCTCTCTAAATTTTCTATTCTTGCATCCTTGGTCTTCATGATGTGATTTAGTTTCTTAATCTCACGTGTACCCTCTTGAGCCTCAATTAGCCTAACAAACAAGAGTCTGTTGTTCAGTAATCTTGTGACCTGTGCAAGGATCCCAGGTAGGGAGGTCGCGAAAACAAGCCAAGCGAAAATGGAACGTGCAGATCTGGGAAAAGGGGCGGTTGTTTTTGTCTCTCCCCAACCCCTGCGCGTTTTTTGGATTAACAAATCGACAACAATTTCTCATGGTCTGTACTCTTATCAACTCTAGTGGAACCACGACAGACGAGCAACAGGCGAACAGGCGAGTGGTTTAACTGCAAGGTTTTGAACATTTTGACGCCATTTCTATGGTCAATAAGAGTACAGACGATGGAAAATTGTTGGCGACTTCTTTTTAACAATAAGATAGGCAGTTTTGACGTCCATTTCTGTTGAAGTTTCTCAGAAAATCGAGCGCAAGAGAAAGAGAAAAACAAATGGCACCACCATCATGTCATTTACATGGTCTGTACTCTAACCAAACATAGCTTATGGCCAATCAGCGCGTGAGAAATCGCTTAGATCTTGTAGAATCTGTTTTATTACTACTTTAGAGCCTGGAACAAGCAAGCCGCCTTTAAATCTTTCAGCGTTTGCCTGTTCATGTGTTTGTTTATTTGTTCGCTGCTTAAATTTTCCAACTTTACATACTTTGCCTGCAGCTCTGCTATAGCCATCTCCTTTTCCCCAACAGTCATGTCCAGCTTCCGATATCTGTTTACAGTGCCCTCCAATCTGAAATAATTTTTGAGAGGAGACATTCGTCATCAAGTTGCAGAATTTTTGGTTTATGTCTTGGGGGTCCTGTGCTCTCTTAGCTGACGTCATAAGCGGTAAGAGCTACTTTAAGGTATCATTTTTCGTACAAGAGGCAAGCTTTACACTAAGTCGCTAGCTCCCACGATATCCTGTAGCTCAGTGGTACAACATCTAGACTAGTAACCAGTCAGAGATAAGAGGTTCCCACTCCTTTTGGGAAGCGAACTCGGATTAAACTTCCGAGTCATCTGTGCCACAGACTGAAAAAAATCATTCTTGTTGAGTGTGGTTTAACGTCCAACACAGCTTAAATATACGAAAGCCATCTATATAATTAAACAGATTTTCTTACTTTGACTGCAAGTCGTGTATAGTGCCCTCCTTTTCCTCCACGTATTCCTCAAGCCTAAAAATCAAGGTTAATATCATGTCATTTACAAACTACACACAATTCCAAGACAACGACTTTCACCAAGAAGTTTTATTTTATGACCCAGTACTAATCCGACGGATATCTTAGAAGAATTGGTACTGCTGATGGGAAATATAACATCGTCAAGTATTTTCGGCATGTTCGGCATTTGAAAGCAGTTTCTGATAGGCTAACGAAAACTGGATGCCCAATTTACGACGCCTTTACAAGGATCTGCGAAAAACGGCTTTCTGTCCAGCGCTAATTTGTTACTGTATGGATCGATCACCAACAGCGGATTGAACTTTTTAGGAAACGAAATTGTCTCCCATCCTCCATTACGCCTAATACTTTTTTAGCGGTTGTTCTTGCCAAGAACCGGAGTCAAGGCTCCTATTCATCCAGCTCTAGTATCATGGGAAAGTCAGATATGTCCCTAAGGAAATCTCATTTTGCCTTCCCACCTTTTACAACTTTCTCTTTCGAGAATGGAACTAAGTAACGAGTTTTAAACCTGACAGGCGTATAACATTTATATTAGAGAAATATATAGTAAGATGAAGTAAAGGGAACAGGCAATCTGAAATAAGACAAAATAATAAGACATGTAAAGCCTATAGCGTTATGAGTGTTAAAAGACTTTAACCATTATATAAGATCGCTAAGCTTACTTTAAGAATAAGTTAAACTAGTTTTGAGGCTTACATTAGGACGTAAATGATTGTTAGCTGTTAAGGTTTGTCGTTAATTACCTGATGCGTGAGATTTACAAGAAGTATAATGTTACAGACAATAAAGATGATAAACGTTAAGAGTTGATTAAGCAGCGAAAATATTCTTTATTTCAGATAACTGGAAAAGAGATTAGAACTGAGAATTGAGTTAAGGCGATCTTTACTGTCATGACGACTATAAACGACGTCAGCAGGTTCCACAAACACTGTTTCTTTTCTAACAGTGTTTCAAACTTACTTCGTTCTGCGTCTTTCCAAGTCAATTATTCTATCCTCCCTTCTTTTAACGCTGTTTTGTCTTTGCACTCTTTTGCTGGCTTGTTCTTCCAAGCTGCAAACAAACTTGATCAGTCGAAGCCATGATTCGTGCCATAAAGGCAGCCGCGGACAGACAGATGGCAGTCGATGTTTAGTCATGCACATGCACAAGTAGAAACACGTAACTATATAGTGTAGGTGGTTTTACTTGTTAATAACGTTGATATCAATGGTTGCATCGTATAATTCTAGTTTAACATGATTAAATACTAGACCTAGTATAATATAAAAGATTAGATTGCGTTAGTACTATGAGCTCAATTTTATCAGCACACAGTTTAGCTTATTGATCCTGACGCCATCAACCACAGATACATCTTTATCGTAAATCAGTGCATGCCTAGAAAGTTAATTGTTTAGGCTAGGCTTTAAACCACCATGAAAGATTTATTTATGGACTAAATAAACTTATAAATAAACCTCTGTTTTATGATATATGATGATGTACTTTTAACCATTTTACTCCACGTTGGAGAGTGAGACTCAAATCACAGACGATTAACTTGACTATCCCATTTTATTAAAAACTGATTCTGGGGATAATGCAATTCTAGAGCTCTGATTGGCTTAGCCATAATGGTATATGAGCTACTATACCATGCTCTCCAAATATGAAAAACAAGCTCAAAATCGGTTGTTTTTACAGATAAAGTTGGGAAGAATTCTCGATATTTTGTGGGCGTTTTTAATAGAACAATTATTCCACTCGCGCTTGTTAGATATGAGATGATCAAAGCTAACGAGGCGCATCGCGCATCCAACGTGCACTCATGGAATAATTGTTAAATATCTTTGCTTTAAGTATGCGTGTTTTTTGCTGCCGTCAAACGTTATTGACTTGTTTCCACATTGTAATTAAAGGGTTCATGGCAAGAGATGAGAGAAACCACTCAAATCATGCTTGAGTCTCCAACACGTTTAACCTGCCGCAGTCTGTTGTCCAAAATTATGCATTTGCATTTGAGAGGCCCCACACAACCTAATCTCAACCCACACATGACTAGACGCTTGTTCCGTCAGTGGTAACTTGCTATGCATTCCCTTTTTTACAAAGGTTCCGTTCGCAAAGATTTGTGGGTGTACAGTAGTACATGACTGTTTGACTGAAGTTCATTAAAAGTTACTACAAAAGTTGCTTAAAGTTAGCATGGTGCAATATTGAAGGTTTAAGGTAATTAAGCATTAATTCACTTAACGTTTTGTCTGAAGATAGTTATTACGCACCTAAAAAATAACCTTTATAGTACATCCGTCAACTGATTAGTTAACAGTCAACTTATTGTTTTCTCCCTAAAATTTTATCAAACTTCTAGGCAGTAAGTAAGACAGAGTTCCGGTATAACACATACTTTTTCTCCAGCATTTTAATTCGCTCGTCAGACTGCAATTTCTCCTTTCTGTGCTCTTTTTCTTTGTTATCTAGCTCTTCTTCCAAGTCACTGATTCTGTTAATAAACAAACACAAGTTAAGACACGAAAGCAGTGTATTATCGTACCGCAAAACACTTGAACTAACAGAATACATAAACTCAAAATATCACTAAAAAAGACTTTCTCCATAGCTGTGAGCATTACAGTGGAACCTATTTAGAAACACTATCCTGTCAACGTGTTGATAACACTGGAAACGGTTATAAGTTAGGACCTGTGGAAGAACTCAACATGATTAATCATTAAAATAAATTAAGATGCGGTACTCTAAACAATTTACTCTCTACTTCCCTGTATACTATCCTGCATGAAATATCCTAAGTAACCTTTAGATATTTCCATCGCACACAAATTTAGAAAAATCTAGGGTAAGGTCTACTCTAGAGGTAACTGATACAAAATGAAAACTGACCTGGTCTCTAAACTTTCGATTTTCTCATCTTTGGTCTTTACAGTCTGACTTAATTTGGTGTTGATGTTAACAGCATCTTCTACGTCGTCAAGCCTAAAAGGTCAGGTGAAAATTAAGTTAGTTTTTCCAATATAAAGAGTTCTTCGGTCAGTGTAATTTCCATACAACCCAGCTCTTCGTGTCATTGCGAAGCACGGTGAAAGTTGCCCAGATGAAAGGATAGATGTCCCAGTCTAGGGAATTTCGTCTGTAATTACCTTTCCTGAAGTCGGACGATCTTGTTATCTTTCTGTTTGAGTTGCTCGGTGAGTCTGGTGTTGTGAGAGGACACCTCTTCAAATTCAGTCAATCTAAAGAGGTATTTTCATAGATTAAAATATAATTTCAACAAAACAAACTAGAGGCAAACTACACTAAATAATCGATCAGTTATCAAGCAACCAACAAATAACTGCAAGACGCATTGAAATTCCTACGCGGGTGTCGAGTATGGTCATGACACCCACTTCTTCAAAATGAACCTTGCACATTACCTTTTAGGCGTGCTTAGCGCCTGGCCTTTGAATAGAGGCCAAGCTAGAGGTGACCTTGTTTTGTGGGCAAATCATCCTGTTTTTCTCATGTAAATAATGCGGTTCACGGGTTTGTTAGCAAGAGAATACAGCGACGTTCGTATGACATTGAAAAATAGTTAAGTGTTTTTTATTTGTTTTATCAGCCAATTGGATGAAAAGACCAAAACACGGACTCTTCATTTTCCCGCCAAAGAAAACCCTAATATGGAGAAGACATTGTTCGATTGGCCAATCGCGTTGCAGTATGACGTTAAAGCGATTAACCAACCAAAAGTCGACGCACGCGTATTTGTATCCGTTCGATAAACCAATCAAATCGCTTTATTTCTGTTCGTTTGATGCTTCTGTTTTGTTCGTGCGTTTTCATTTCAAGGTCATCTGAAAATCTCTCTAACACGATTTGCACATGAAAAGCAAGAAGGTCTGTAATATCAAGGTCACCCCCACCCTCGCCTCTATTCAAAGGCCAGGGCATTGAACACACCACTTTAAAATGGTCTATTATTTACATCAGCTTTTAGCAAATCTCATGTTAACGCCTAGTTAAGTGTGGCCTTACTTGGCCTCCAGTGCCTTGATCTTTTCGTCTTTCAGTTGCACAGATTGGTTCAGCTTTTTGGTTTCTGAAACCAACTCATCTAACGTTGCCACACTGGAAAATTAAAACGACAATTAAGCAATGTCCTTAAGCTCCTGGAACATGTATAAACATTACCATATAACATCCGTTTAGTCAACAACGTTAAAACTCTTGTTTTTATCTTTGATATTTGCAGTATTTCATGACCAGTCTCCTCTACTCACTATGGTCAAAATCATGGCTCACATTTCACATTTTTACATTTCTAAAGTTTATCCACTACAGTGGACACTCTCATTGGCTAGCTAATGATCCACAGACCACTAAGTCTACAAACGAGTAAAATTCATCCACCAGTTATTGGTTATTACGGGTAATTACACATAAGATGCTAGACCATTTATGCTGGGCTTTAAACTACTACTGAGGTCAAAAATCTTACGATAACTTCTGGTTAGAAAGTCAATTAATTGAACAACCTTTCCTCCAAAGAGGCAATCTTCTCCTCTTTCATCTTCAAACTGTGCGACAGCTTACGGTTATTGGCCTGGGCGTCTTCAAACCTATTTCCAAGGAAAAAGCCTTAGATATAACATCGATAATCATGTATTTCGACAAAAAGTCAGAATGGATAATCCGTGGCGACCAGTGATCTCAGATAAGACTGACAACCAAACTATCCCCAAATTCAGTACACGCAGAATTCATGGATCTCTAGAACTGATTGGTTGGACTTTACGTATGGTAGCCGACTGGGTCGCGTTGTTCAAAGCTGTGTTAAGATAACCCAGGGTTAGCGCGAAATTTAAATTCAGATGTGAAAGCTTGAGGAAAAAATTTAGTTTAATTCTTTTCGTGTACAATTTGATGATTGGATTCTCCAAAAAAGAATAGAGAAAATTATCCGAGAAAATGCTTTTAAACAAAAGAAAAAGGAACCAGGATTAATATTTAACCCCGGGTTAGCGTTAATCAGCCTTCAAACAACTGGTTCCGGGTTTCTACAACCCAGACAGTAAGTGACGAAGGTGAAAATGTTATCTAGAACATTTTGGAACCTTTTAAGCTTAAATTCTATTGTAAACTTGCCAAATGATATTCACAGTCAAGACAAGGGTGGGTCTAACCTGTTCTCCAATTCGGCAAGGTTCTCCTCCCTCTCCTGAATAACTTGATTTAATGACGAAACTTTTCCATCTTTCTGCTTGATGTTTTGTTCCAACAGATGCATTGAACCCAGGGACTCTTCAAGCTCGAGAACCCTGAAACAAACGGAAGTAATCACTTCAATGACTGCCCAGGGAGGTGCTCTCAATTGCACCTACGCTGTAATACTGGTAATACACACTGCTTCACGACGTTACGTCCCACACTCTACCCTCCACTCCTCCAGCTCTCCAAGAAAAGGGGCGTCCCGTCTTACGCCATCTTTCTCCCCAGTCCCAACGACGTCTCCGAACGTAATCGCTCCTTTCCCATTCTTATGAACTTCTGGTCACACAATCTCGTCTCTATCATTCTTACGGCATCACGTCATACATTTCCCTTCTCCATCCTTAAAACGTTTCTTCACACATTGTTCCTTTGCCCGCTTTAAGGACAACATTCCATTAAAAACTCCAAGGAGGCCACCAATGGACTGACTAAATGGTCATACATCATCGAATTAAGGACGTCTTGTCAAAAAACTCCATGATACCCCTCCTTAAAATACCTCGTCGCGTAAATACGCACCCCTCGGCCCCCTCCGCCATCTTTTCTCTCGGCCCTTAGGATGTCTACAATGGAGAAAACATTCCTTATCATATATATTGAATTCTAACGTACTTATTTTCCAGTGATCTTATTTTTCCATTCTTCTGATCTGTGCTGAGTTGAAGTCTCTGGTTGTCGCTTGACATTTCCTCCAACCTAGAGATGCAAAACCATTTCATTTACATTGAAAATAAAAAACAGAAATAAAAACACCTCCAAAAACGGAGACAATCCTTATGACTCACTTTGTCTCAAGATCCAATACTTTTTTTGTTTTATGTTCCAGGCTTTGCGCCAACCTGTTCTTTTCAGATGTGAGGCCTTCGATGTCTTCAAATCTGCAAAGGACAAGCAAAGTGTTCTACTGACAAAAACCTCGAGATACTACACTTTGTCTCCAATATTACAGACGAGAGGAAAAAGTTGAATTGGTTTGAGTTCCTGAGTCCATGCTTAACAAAAACTTGTGGATATGAGAATAAAAGTTACCAGTCTTTATTTTGCTTCGCGATATTTACTACAGTGTCGTATCCAGGACATGTTCAAAAATGGCGCCATGCAGACCGAGTGTGAAAATGTTTCAACTAAAATTTTAAAAAGAGAGTCCTCGGCTTTTACCTTCCCAGAGAACAACAAGGGACCCTCCCCTCCCATGGAACCTCCACTGTACTAACCGGTAAAGGGCAGCTATCACCTCAGACAAATACAGTCAAACGAACAGCCGGCGTTAAGCACTGGGAATTGCGAGTCACCAAAACACGACGGATATTCGTTTAATTCAATTTCCTGGCCAATCAAAAGACGTGTAAACCTGAGTGATCGCACACTGCATAATCATTTTAAATCCACCTGCGGGTTTTTTTTAAACTAACTTCGCTACATACTGTGACTCAAGTTCTGTAATCTTTTCCTCTTTTACTTTCAGGCTTTGCTGGAGTTTACTATTAGCAAGTGAGATATCCTCCAATCTGAAAAGCAAAACAAAAACTAAGCGAGAGAACAAGGTAGCAGCTGAGCAAATGAATGTGTCCCTTCCCTTCCCTACTGAAGAAGGAAATTGGCCATGTTTGAGTCAGCGCTGGCAAACGCCGCTCTAACTTGTACGCTACTTTCTCCAAATTTGAATACTTTGCCGATCATAACACCTGACCTCTTTGGTTTGAAGCTAGGAACATGACTTAGTGACCCTTTTGGTAATATGTCCTCGTTTTCTGAGACGCCTCTTACGGTAATTCGGGCGAAGAAAACCGAAACTACTGGTTACGTAGCAAGAGACTCTTGCCGCGTATTAAGCGTTACATTTTGGGTGCAGCGCAGTAATTCTATCTTCTTGTCACAAGTTACATGAAAGTACCTGCTCTCCACTTCAATGATTCTGTTATCCTTTCCTTCCACGTTTCGTTTCATTTCCATAAGCTGATCGTCTCTCTGTACAGTGCTGGTATTCTCCAACTCAGAAAGACTTTATAGGTACAAGGTAAAAAAACCACCTTGTCAGTAGTTTAGTTAATGGACATAGTCCACTATAAATGTGTATATAATATTGACAAGCAATTCCATAGCCGGGACGATAGAGCTTAATCACACGCTCTCAACACAGTAAGAAAACACATGATGTTAATTTAGTTTAACAGGTTAAAGATTTCTCATACTCAGTAGCCAGACGTGTGACCAGTAAGAAAGAATCTGCCTCTCTAACACATCTAAAATATGGATACACTTTTCTAGTTCAAGAATCCAAAAACGCCGGGCGACATTGGCAGTGTACTACTGGTATAAATATTTTGGAAGATTACCCCTCGGGGTATACTAATCTTATGTGAATGTAACACGGAAAATTGATGGTGGCGTACCTGCGCTCAAGTCCTTCTATTTTCTTATCCTTTAGTTTCACTGCATGTTCGAGCTTCTTCGCTTCTCCTTTCGATTCTTCCAACCTGTTTAAGAGTTCAGAAGAAATAGTTCTAGAAAGATGTCCAACTGTAACCTGAATGCCATTAAAAATTTGTCACGTAGAATCTGAATTCCTTTCTAATACTTCAGCTCAAATGCAAACTGACTGAGATCCAAACAATATAAATGTAACGCAAATGCAATCACAACGCAGTGCGATTAAAGCAAACCTGCTTTCCAGGTCTTGTATTAGTTTGTCTTTTTCATCAAAGCTTCTATTCAATAATTCTATCTTCTCCTCTCTTTCTTTGACCACGTCTCTTATCTTCTCCTTTTCGTCCAAGGATTCAGAGAGTTCTTCGATTCTACAAGATCAAAGTCGTTTTTAATACCAGAGAAGGGCATGTTAACCCTTTAAGCCCTAAGAGTGATCAGCATCAAATTTCTCCTTGTAATATCATTGCTTTGCAAAACAGAGTGGTCATGAGAATTAAGGACATGATCACAAAAGATGGATGTGCTTGATATTTTATCACCTTCTCCCCACTTCTTCTGTAGGAAATGAATAGGGGCAACAAATGAGAATTCAAAGTTTGATCTTAGGGTTTAAAGGGTTAAAGGAATCCATTCAAGTTGGCTAGATCTCCTTTTCTAGGAGAGATCACTCTCAGAGGGACCTACAATACTCATCGTACTTCGTTGAAACACTAGACTGAAACTGAAAATTTTTCATTTCACGCCTTCTCAACCAACCTATCTAACGTTTCCCTGTGTGTACTTCTTCTTTCCTTCCTTCCTCAATGTTGAGGGTGATTCACGTTTCAAATGGGTGATACGTAAATAAACATTGGGGTGGACGTAACGTGACAAATGTTTCAACACATGAAATGTGACGAGTATTGTAGCCTGTTCCAGGCTCCACGCAAGATCGTTACGGCAATGATTGTGAAAAATGATCCGAAAAATGACGAGCGGGAGCTGGGCCCTTTGCCAGATCACGCGCGTCTTAATTTTAATTTGCTTGTTTTCGCGTCGTTCCTACTATCTGAAAAACTGACCGGGCTAAGAAAGACCGCACTTACGTGATATGAAAAACAACATCCATGTATCCTAAAACTTCAATTTCTCTACAAGACGAAACTGAACAGTTGGGCGAATTTTTTTTTTTTGCGTTAATAACAATCGCAATAAAAACTTTGAACCTAAGAGTACAATTGAACATTGCGTTTTCAGTCACTCTTTTTATTCCTATACCTTCTTTCCAAATTTCTGTTTTCCTTTTCCTTCTCCTTTAGGTTCCTGTGGAGAGCTTCAGAGCTCTCATCAAGGTTTAACATCAACTCCTCCACTCTAAAGGCAAGCAAAACAAATACGTAAGAAAAGACATATTAAGGAGGTGAAGCAAACTAGAATCCTGAGACTGAGCCGCTGAGTATTTCGCAATATCCCGCTATTAACGTAATCACTGTTTCATCCAATGCTCAAACCCCGTTTCATTTATTTGAAGTTAATCCGTTTGATGTTGCTGTTTCTTTTTTCTTTTCATCAACATACAGTAAAACCGAACATAACAACTATTTGTCTTGACAAACCTCTTTTGTAGAGACTGTACTTTCTGCTCTTTGAATTTCAGCTCCTCCGCCAATCTTTCATTTTCATCCGTTACCTTTTCCAGCCTATTCAAAAAAACAAATTGAAAGTTAGAAAACACAAGTTATCACATGTTAAATAGAAAAAAATAACTCTTCCATGTGCCACCAAAAACAAAAACATCTTACCCGTTCTTTAGTTCGTATAATTCCTTCTCCTTTTTCCTAAGATTTTCATCTGACCTGTTCTTTTGATTTACAGTCTCTTCGACCCTGTGGAGTTTAGAAACAGTCATAAATTAAGCATTCAATTGAAATGGCATAAACTAATCGCATGTCTTAATAACATAAACAGTAGTTCCGAATTCATTAATCTTGAAGGCCAGAGACGAAATGTCTGATAAAATAGTTTCTATTAAGCGGCACACGGAAGTTTATTATACCGGGGCTTACTTCATCATATTTCATTTGGTGAAAATCAATTAAACCTTTAAAAGAAAAAATATTGTTTGGCGTCCGGATGCCTGTGAACTTTTGCAGTACACAACAGGGACTGTTCGTTAACGTATTTTTTAGTAGTATATCGGCGTCGTCCAATAAAGGCTCAGAATAAAATTAATCTCAATCTGAAAAGCATTGTTGATTATCGCGCACACGTTCTTTCTGCTGGTTCGTTAGATTTGTTTTTCTTTTTGCAAGCGTGGAGAGAGTATTTTGCGGAGAACCATGACGCACACCACTTGAGATTTAAAAAGCGTTCACTTGGTAGCTTCTTTTAAAAGATAACTTTCCTCAAATACCAGCCATTTTCTAACATCTCCAAAGCTTATGTACACAAACCTTATTTGAAGTTCGTTTATGGTGTTGTCCTTCCTTTTGAGGTGTTCTTCCGACTTCTTGTGTTGGGATAAGAAGTCTTCGATCCTACAAAAAAGAAACAACACCCAGTAGATTAGAATGATTCCTGTTTAAGGCAAAACCGTTCCCTCACTGCTGCCATAATACAAGTAGTTTTAACACAAGCATTTACACAGACTCACTTGTTCTCCAGCTCAGCGTTGTTTTTCCGATGTTTTCTCAACACTTCATCGGTTTGACTTTGTTCTTCCGCTGCTTCTGCTAGTCTGTGCGCAAAGGAAACAAAACAAACGTTCTAAACTTTGAATTGTTCGCAGTTTTCTACGTAAGTAGAGGTGAATGCCGCAGGATAGTAACCTCCGAGCTAGCCAAACAGAACGAGTGAAAGGTATTATTCACTGGCTTGGTTTGGGTAAAGTTACTATTCCACGGTAGCGTTGAGGCGGTACCGTTATTCTTTGGGATTTAAACTAAAGGGAAAAGCGTGCAAACAGAAATTTCGCCATCAACTAAAACGCTTTGTTAGTAAAGATTACTGGGCGAGAAATGTGGAAATTTAAACGCACCGGTTTCAAAGACTTTAGTTTAGTTAAACAAGCACGCGGGAGTTTCGGCAGACGTGTTAAGACAAGGATGAGCCGAGTAGAACGTAGGTACGCAAGCGCGCGCTCGTAGTAGATAGGCTTGCATAACCATTGGTAACGCGATTAAGCGAAGGATAGGCTTGTAAGGTAACGCGATTAAGCAAAGACGTAACGAAAGCCGCTTTTTTTCCGACTTGTATTAAAATAGATTCACACACCAATCGTAGCACACAATTTCTAAATTTAAAACCTCAATTCAAGTACGTTTATATCTTATTCACCTCTTCTCTAGATTCTGAAGTCGTCGGTCTTTCGCTTCAAGGGTTTCTTTTATCTCCGAAATTGTCTCTTCCCTGTCTTTAATTTTTAGATTAATCTTCGCCAGTTCATTTTCCTTGTCTTTCAACAGCTGCTGCAACTCACTAATCGCTTTCTTTCCATCCCGTACTTCTAGATTCAAATCCGCAAGCTTCTCCTCTTTGAATTGAGCGGCCCTTGTCAGCTCTCCGATCCTTTCGTCTTTGGCCTCCGATTGTTTTGCGAGATTCGATATTTCCTGTTCGTTTTCCTTCACTCGCTGAAAAAGCTCCATAACGTTTGCTTCTCTCTCCTCTGCGAGCCGACTGAGTTCTGTTATTTTGTCTTGTTTCTGCGCAACTTCTTCATTTAACTGCGTGATTTTTGTTTCCTTCTCTTTCAGCTCTTCAACCATGCAATAAAGTTCTTGGTGTTTTTCTTCCGTCAGTTGGGAATTACTGAAAGTTTTAAAAAAAAATTAGGCGAAGCTCACTAAGTGATTTTTTGAAACACACAGGTGAGTACAACCCATTAATTCGCTGCGTCGGTTTTAGAGAGGAGCAACATTTTTGTAATTATTCACTCTCTGGACGAAATCTTATAGTGAGCTTGTTTCTTTAGTATGACTCGATAATCAAAGCTGGAAGTTCAACCTATGTTTACATATACCTTATACCGGATTGCTTCTTGCGTCAACGCAGAAATCGATCCGATATAATGCGCAACGCCGAAACACAAAACGAGCCAAAACCCAAAATCTATTAAGTTTATCTCTTTTACAAGCGTCGTAAAGTTAGAGTGACAGTTAATCTTGCCATAACTTGGGCTAGGAACAAAGGGGTGAACAGTTATCACAACCAAACCTCTAATTCAGTGTTGCTAGAGTCTACTTACAGTAACGTTTGTTCTTCAAACTGCGCTATCTCCTCGCCTTTCTCTCGCAGCTCTCCTGACAAGTTCAGCACATTATCGGCGGAAGTCTGCAGTTCCTCGTGCTGCCGTTTAACAATAGCTCGCAGTCTATTCAGGTCATTCTCTTGCTGGAGTCCCTTTGCCTTTAATTTGGCCACATCCTGCAAAACCACATACAGTTTCAAAACATATTTACCGCCCATAAACTAATGCCAGTCGCTGCTTTCCCCTTGTGTATGTCGACTCAAGATGAAAACGTATCGAATGATGTGCTGAGACTGACTTGTCCTCAGTCATGCCTGTTTAACCTCTCCATAGCGGCAGGCAAGGTGTGATACAGGAAAAAGGATGCGAAGAAGAGAAATCCTCTTTTTTCTTCTCCCTTTGTATCAATCCCTGCTACCACCATGCGCGTTACGAAGACGAATTATACTGGGAACGTGTCAGACGCTGAGATTTTGAATGGAATAGAGTTGCCGATATTGGAGGAAGGCACGGCTCGCATTTGAGTGAGAAGAAAACATCTCATAAATACCTTGTTACTACCGTTGTACTTGACAAGAAAAGGAAGAAAGCTCTTCGGTCTTACGCTTAATTCTCACCTCTGTCAAACTGTACACTGTAGTCTTTCCTTCCAAGGTCGCTTTCTGCAGTTGTTCATTCTCTGCCTTTAATTCAATGATCCTCTGTCCTGAATGTTTCATTTCATCTATCGTTTTCCTTAACTGCTGGTTTTCTCTTTGCATTCGAAGGACTTCAATTGAACTGACAAAGAAATACCGTAAAATTCCGAAAATAAGCCTCGGGGCTTATATTTTTCAAAGACCCTTTTTGAGGGGCTTATATTCGGAGGGACTTATCTACGGAGGGAAATTTGCGTTTCAAAATCAATTGGGCTTTTGAAGTAAATTTACTTTTTTTCTGCTTTGTTTTTCTTTGTATTTGAGGGCAATTTTCCATGTACAAGCCCCCAGGGGCTTCTATTTGGAGGGGCGATTTAACGGAGGGTTTTTTGCGTTACCGGTTAGGGAGCCTTATATTTGGAAGGGCTTATTTTCGGAATTTTACGGTATCACCAGAAGTTCACAATTCAATATCAACGATTCTGTTTTCTGATTTCTACGGCATATTTCTTGCATTCAAACCACACTGAAAGGCAAGCGCCAAAATACTTATTTATGTCCTAAATTTCTCATGCGTTTGCTTCGCAAGACATCTACAAACTGCGAAACTTATATAGCTAACTGATCACTTAGCATTCTTGTCCTTGACAATCATCTCACCTTGTCAGTTACGGAGCCTTTCTTCTCAGAAAGGTGACGTCTCCATGACAACATGTGCGTTTCCAGTTAGCATACTCAACTATACATATAGGATAGTAAATTCTATACAGAATAGAAGTCTCATGTAAAAGTACCAAAAAAAAAGAAAGAAGGAAAATGTTGCTTGCTAACCTTGACTCACTAAATTCACTAGCAAACGTGGACGATCCTGAAATAAAGGTAAGAAAATTATAAGCACGCAGACTCACCAAGACTCTTTCTTCCTATTCGCCTTTCTGAAATGCCTTTGGTCCTTATTGGCCCCAAGCGGAATATCTAAATTGTGTAATTTTTGAATGATTTATATATAATTTTTTTAGGGTATTGAAGTAATATGGGGCAACTCCGGTAGATGAATCCCGACCACCTCGTTACCACGACCACATTCTTTGCACACAAACGTAAAAGACAACCATTTATTTCTTTCACCTCAACACCTCGTCAATAAGATCAGATTTTCATGGCTCTTCGAAGGTCGCTTTGACGAAGTTTCACTGTGTAAGAAGAGTAACTTATAAACCGCAAACCCAAACAAAGTAGAGTCACGTAGTCATCAATACCTGGAGACTTCTTCCCTCTGAGCGCATCAACTTCCGCTGTCAACGAGGCAGCCTCTGCCATACTGCACACATAAATAGACATTTAGTTTTACAGCTAGGTAGTGTTTAGATATTAAGGTGTGATGACCCGATGCTGTATAAAAGATTAGAAAGTTTCAACAATACTGACGAAACGACAAAATAACTAAAAATAGTTTCTGGAACACCAAGAAACGCCAGCCAGAGTACTATCCAACTGAGTCTCACGCGCCAGAGGCGTTGTCTAAGGTGCACAATGCAAGGATGTTAGGCGAGAAACTCAGCCTACTCACCCTTCCCGTGACACGCCTCACCTCTCTAACTGAACATCCAAATAGAGATCTTGCCGGTTCGACGATTCATTAAGTGCATTGTAACGGGGGAGAGTAGGAAATGAGGGTTGGTGCATAGCAAAGACCCCATGGCAACAAGACCTAATAACAGTTTCGAAGTTTCGGTTATCTGAAGTTTTAGAAGCTCGTCCGTTTTTCGGCCTTGATCTTAAGTAATGGATCTCGCTGCTGAAATTATTCAACGGATTCGTAAGTTGCACCTACGATTTCATACCATACCATCAAACACCACTATATTCCGCCAAGTCCTTTCTCGCACACTAACACCCGCCTCATATCCACACTAAAAAGGGTCAGCACACCGCAATCACGTGCCATCACAAGTTTTAATACATTTTCCTTGCACCGTGCAATTTTATTGGAATTTCCCTTACATCTCGCATTCGACAATGGGTGTGCCACGCAGGTCTCTTAGGAATCCTGAGCAAAATGTTTGTAGCTCTTGGTCATTCTTGCGCGCCAGATAAGATATATTTTGCACTCCAGAATCTCCCTCGTAAAAATTTTACGTTTCTACACAGGCTTTACCGAATCAGAAATTTATAAAATCTCTAGGCCCCGACTTTTCTCCTAAACACGCCCCATGGTATTTGAAGGCCTACAATGTTTTGTCCGTGGACAAAATTCTCTGTTCCTTGACAGCTATCCTTCGTCAGGTCATCTTATGACCAATTTAAGTTCCTTCAGTTGTCGTTTCTGGTCATACGAAAAACTTCGCTTGTCTCAGATGCGAACAAGGTTCCAAAAAAAATGATGATAATATAAAAATAATGGTGATGACAAAATTTAATTTTTTTTCCAAACGCTAAACTCTATTTTTCGTTGTAGTGCAAACAGGGTTTAACTACTGAATCTTTAGCTGTCAATTAAGTTATTTAAAATACTGGCCATTGGTAAACAAGTTTGTGATTGCCGCTACCTGTTCTGTTTGTCCACAATGAGTTGGGCATTTTCTTCCATTACTTCCTTAAGCTTAAATTGGTCGAACTGCCTTTCCTCTGCTAGGTGATGTATGTGTGATTTTAATTTTTTGTTCTCTTCCTCTAAGATCTCTGAAAATCATAATACAACCAGACGAATAATGTACTACAAATTTTAAGACAGTAACACCATTGATGGAGCCATATTGAACTGCTGCCCCTTTTAAAGAGTCACCCAGCAATGGGTCTCAAGGGCGCCTTCCATTTGTCAAAACTGGCCGGACGGACCATGGCCGGACAAGTCAGTTTGAAAATGAAATGAAAAACGTTCTCCTTCGTGCATACTTAGAATTTGACTGATCTGGCTGGAGAGTTTTGATTAAAAGTGAGATTATCATTGCGACGGGAATGGTCTGGCCGGTCCGTTCTGACAAATGGAAAGCGCCCTAAGGTTTCCATTCAGCCTTTTTACTTCTAGACCAATTCATGGCGAGAGGATTCGTCACTACTTTTCAAACAAACGGTTGGTTTTAAAAAACCCGTTCTTAATTAAACAATTCAGAAACTGGTTTTGATGATACTCAGAAGGATGGGTGAGTTAACCGAGGTCTTCAAGTAGCCTAAGAACCTTAACCTATAACATGTCCCGTTGGGCTGCGTTTGTACACTCCGTGTTAATCGTTATTCTTGTCTAAAATTTCTACCCTCCACCAATTTCAGTTCCCATACCAAACCACTGTTTTAATACAGCGATCACTTAACTGGTAGATGGTACCGTTTAAAAACAGTTTTAAATCTTTTTTGTTTTGGTGGTGGAAGCCTAAACCTACTCACCAATTCTCTCATCTTTTGAGATGAGGCCTGTGACTTGTTCTTCCAGCACAAGCTTTGTCTCGTATAGCAGCTCGTTTTGTTCTTTAAGCTCCTACAAGCAACAAAAGAAAAAGAAACAAAATCACCATTCAATCGCTTCCAATGCCAAAGGATGGGATCAGTTGGCACAGAAGAGGTCTGTCATGCGGAAGATCACACCAAGACAGTCAAGCCCTCACTAAACAAACACCCCGATTGGCCATTTCGGAGTTGCGTAGGGGACTAGCGAGTTTTAAATTTATACTAATCGATAAACTAACACCGCCATATAAAAGGTCATGTTGAGATTGGTTATTTGACCAAGTTTGGTCCTCTAAGGTTGAACAGGGATCAAGGTATGACTCTTGAAAAATGGTTAAAGATCCATACAAACGTCTGTATTTTTGTGACAGCGTCCCCCCAAACCATATTAACTCTTAATTTTTTTCACGATTTCTATGATATTCCTGAAAAAGGGCAAACTTAGTGATTTTCGAATTTGTTCCTTCCAAGTAGTAGATGCATGACGAATTTTACAGTTCAACCGAAAAACTGAAAACTATTTTAAAGAGTTTATATGGTTTTGGGGGACAATGTCACAAAATTACAGACGTTTGTACGGATCTGTAACCATGTTTCAAGACTCATAACTTGATCCCTGATCAACCTTAGAGGACCAAACTCGGTCAAATGACCAATCTCAACACGACCTTTTATATGGTGGTGTCAGTTTATCGATTAGTTTAAATTTGAAACTCGCCCCAGTTCCCCGCGCAACTCCGAAATGGCCAATAAAACGGACACCTCTGTAAAATGGACACCTAGAGTTAGTCCCTCTCTTTCTTTAATCCTTTTAGTTGACTCTCTACAAGACGGACATCTCTCTAAAGGCCGATTTAGACGGTACGATTTTTGCTTACGACTATCGTGCGGTACTAGCATGCGTCATGACTTCACGACAAATCATGTCGTGTGAATTAGACCAACGACACATTATGGATTTCGTCAGTGAAAATTGTGTGCGTGTGGATGGTCGAAAGTCATGACTTATGTTAGTCGAGCACGATAGTCGTAAGCAAAACTCGCACCGTCTAAAAGAAATGGTGCCCGTCCCAACAGTGTCTGTATTAGACAGAGTTGTACTCTGCAGTAGTCAGTCCCCTTAAATGGAGGGAGAAGTCATAATATACAGCACTGTTCACGTAGGCAAGATTTCTTAAAACTTTTCTCCGAGGCACGGAGAAATTGCTCGTGGAAATGGGAAGCTTCACAAATTTTGCCAGTTTACACACACACTGAGCGAACTCGGATATTAAAATACGACTGCTTTGCTTGCTAGGACACGTTTGTTGTAGAAAAAGCTGGGAAACATCTTGAGTGACCATGTGCCACAGTCAATATGTCGAGCAAGAATGTAGAGTAATGTTGGGCCATATTAGGGACTAATTCATGTAGATCAGTTACAGTAATTACGAAAACCTACAAGCACGTTTTACAACAATAAATCTTCGTTACTGCAATTCACAACTTACCTCTGCCCTCTTTTTATAATAATCAAGATCTCTTAATTTTTCTTTAAATCGCAGGTTATCTGCCTCCAGTTTATCCACTCTGTCTGTCTAAAATTGTAAAAATATTTATCAGCTTAGTTTGTTTTCCTATAAATGTACAGAGATCAGATACCAGGCTTCCTTGTAGGGAGATCAGAGCACCATGACATTCTCTGATTCAAAGGTTCCTTTAAGGTTAGTTAGAGCGATTTTCGTATGACCTTGAAAAAATGGTTTTAGTAAGTGATCGTTATTTGTTTTATCAGCCAATGGATGAAAAGATCAAAACATAGCCTCTCCGTTTTCCCGCTAAAGAAAACCCTAATATGTAGAAGGCATTGTTCGATTAGCCAATCGTGTTGCAGTATGACGTCAAAGCGAAGTATCGGTTGATTTCTGTAGCCACGCGCGTTTGTATCCGATCGATTACCGAAACAAATGGCTCTTTTCCCGTTCGTCTGTTGTTTCTGTTTTGTTTATTTCAAGGTCATACGCCAAATTGCCCTAAAGTACTATATCAGTTCTAAAGTTTTCGAAAAAAGTGCACGCGACAATCACGAAAGCAATTGTGGGTGGCTTTGAGTGCACTGTTTTGCAAAGAAATTTGAAAGAATGACACATACCCTGGGTACCAGAGGCTTTTCTCGCGTACGGCGGGAATTTTCGGTGTTGGCCGAAAGCCGACACATCTTCGGCCGTGGGCGGGTCACTATAAAGACTTGACAGAAACCGGAAACCGCGCTAGAAAAATCTCTGGCACCCAGGGTAAATGACACACGGACATATCTTCATATGTTTGCGAGTGCAAAGGAGAGCAACAAAAGTAGGTTCGACAGCTACAGTTCAGCTACAGTTGTTAAACAGTGTATTGATCATATCCCGTATTACCTTTCGGGATTTTCCGTGCACATTTTCTCGAAAATAGACCTTTGTCACGCGGCGGCCATTTTGTCCCAAGATATTAAAAAAGCTTTGTTTTTGCACGGCTAGCCTCGCAGTAAGAACGAGGCTAGCCGTGCAAAAACAAAGCTTTTTTAATCTCCTGGGACAAAATGGCCGCCGCATGACAAAGGTCTATAGCTGTATCTTCACTGGGGGCAAGCCTCATACCTTTGACTTCAGTGCGTCAATCTCATCTCTGTAGGCTTTCACCCAACGTGCATCCTGAGACAGAGTTCTGTTCTACAGACAAGAAAGAAGAGAAAGACAGCAAGGCAAAATGAATTTACGCCTTGAAAAGTGTGCAACCATAAATAGACAAGCTTCAGTAGAACTCTTCTTGTTGTAACGGTAAGTAGACGCTGTAATTAAAAACTTTTCTTTTCAACAGTACTACAGTACATCGTACGATTTCATTACAATTCCTTTGAAGAAAATAATATAAAACTGTATATTCTTCTAAGCAATTGCATATTATGTTTCTGTACATGCAGTTGTATGCTATGTTGTCCATGGTTAAGAGAAGGGTAGCGTTGGCTATATGATCCGTAAATAATGCAAGTTTTTCTATTTGGCATTACAGTACTTCGCCATGTGAACTGCTCTTGTGTGCTCTAAGAAAGGCTGGAACCAGCTACAACCCACCACAACATTAACTCAATAAAAACAAATGGCACGAATGATGGCCAACTAAGGAACGTCAGCCAAATCAAATGGATACAATTTCAGTTACAGCTAAAACGTGAGCCATGTAAAACACAGCTTTTAAGTTTCAAAACCTTATAAAGTCAAACAACCTACTTAACATAAACAGCAACAGTGACATGACATGACAATTGAGAAGTGAGGAAGTAGTGCTGGTAAAGAGAAAGGGGCAAGGAATAAGGGTGTGAGGTACAATACACAGAACAAGATCTTCATCCTTTTCACTGGTAGATTGCAGATGATCAAGAAGACAGATAGCAATCTGAATTCTTCTCTATTTTACTAACTTCTTGTCTAAGGCTCTCCAGACTCTTTTTACTGGCCACCAGCTCATCTCTTAATTCTGCAAGCACAACATTCTTTTCCTCTCTGGAATAAAATAAAAGTAAAAAGAGAATTAAATGTCACCTTGTGTAAAAGACATGTTTATGAGCTCAAGTGCAAAAATTGCCAAACTTTATGACCAAATAACTGACTGACTGATTCTCTAACCAACTGATATGGAATGAGGCTGTGGCAGGTACAAAACAGAGGTCACAGGTCAAAAGTGCAAGTCACTGCTGTATTGATAAATAACTGAGATAAGCAGTTTCCCCTTAAGCTAAAATTCTACTTTGGATTGTGATTAGGGCTAGGAGACACTTAAAGTGTTGTTTATTTACCATAGCACAGTGACCTGTAGTTTGTCATGCACTTGTGACCTGTGACCTGCATTTGTTCACACCATACTAGATAGCTGTTGAGCTGGCATGAAAACCTGAAATACTGGATAGGGCTTCTGTTTACACAAAAGAACAATCATCTCAGCACGATTTCTGTAACAGTGCAAAGCTGCGCTGTGTGCATCATCTCTTAAGTGGAGAGTCGCATAACAGATAGGCGTTCATGATATACAGCATAGCTTTAAATTGTGTCGGCACGAAAGTCTATACGGTAAATATATAGTGTGAAAATTTGGCCTGAAAGATCATCTTTCGGATCAAGCAAGTTATACAGTTATTTTAAAACATACATTTCTTCCGTTAGTAGCCTGATCTTCTCCTTGTTTGCATGGGCCGCTGGTGTCTCCTTGTTATGGCTAACAGCAGGGCTTGCTGGAGGCGAAAATGGCCGCCGATTCTTACTCTTAGAGGGAAATGACAAAACAGGAATATTTATTGTGTTGACATGGATGAGGAGATAATTAATCGATATTTTATAAGCATGCACATTAATACTTTAGTGTAAAGTGTATAATGAACTAAGGTATGCTTGATTATCAACCACTTTGTTAATGAAAGAAAGACATTTATCCCAGAATATTGACTTAAAATTTACATTGTAGTGCTGGATTTTGTTTTTAAGCTAAAACAAAATACAGTTTAAGCACCCTCTCTCCAATAAGTACCTCTCCTTCCATGTGAAATTTTGAACAAGTGCCCAGCCAGGCACTTATTCAAGGAAACACAGCATTGATTGGCTCTCAATAACTGTGGTGTATGAAAGACACATTAATTATTGTATTAATAGATGATATTGAAAAAAAGGCAATTTGATTTGCTCAGGATATAAAGCTCCAAGTGGCAAATACACCTGTACTCTCACACACCATTATCACTGTATCAAAACATTAGATAGCAAGTGAAATCAATATACAAAAAACAATTGAGTAAAATTAAATACTCACCTCCTCATCATTCAGTAAAGAATCCCTTTCATATGAAAGGTGAGATATCATCTACAGTAAAAGAACATTGAATATTGAGATTTGTTCATATCAACTAGAACAGGTAGCTGAATAAAATAACAGTTTAAGGCGATTCAATCTAATGAGATAAATTTTGGAGCAGATGAATAAATGCTTAAGCTCAGACCCATGGATGCATGTATCCATCAAGACACCAAGATGCATGCATGCATGCATGTATGCATGATCTTAGCATAATAAGCATGTTGTACTCTGTAAAAAAATTGTCAAAACCCATACCTCCCCATAACGGCCACTTTCTTCTGTCTGGGCCAAGGTGGCCATTGTGGAGAGATTTGACTGTATCCTCTTACTTTTGTTTTATCACAAACCTCCACTGTATAGGATACTTACCCCAATGCAGTTGTCTCTGTCTTCAACGAGCTGTGTCAGGTGATAAAACATGTTTTCTGTATATAGCACCAGTTGGCTGGAAAGAAGAAAATACATGTAGATTAAATTAACGTAGCTAGAATAAAGATCCCATCTGTAATAAAATTTGGACCTACAATCACAGACAAAATTAGTTGGGAAGGTTGTACAACTTAACAGTAGTCCATTTTAATCCTGAAAAAACAGAGTTTTCTCTTTTGCTAAATATCCCCCGTCCCCCCTATTCAATGTTGGGATATAACAGAACAATTGCGCGCACAAACATTAACGTTTTGATCAACATTGGGCCAGGGGTGGGGGGAGGAAGAAAAAGAAGAGGTAAAAAAGGCAACCTTCCCAACACTTTTGACGATGATTGTAAGAGAATAGGAAATCAACTTTAAACGCTTATAAAACTTGTCGCATTTAACATTTGGTTGAGATATCTCGCCCTGGAACTGTACTGATAATGCACTTTCCAAACTATATAAAAAATATAATAAAGGTTATATTTCGGTAAAATCATAAATACATGTAGGAGAATTTTGCATCTGACGCGCGTGACATTTCATAGCGTGACCACAAAATCCACTGGGTGAAATCGCTTTCTTCTAAGAACGCCAGAAGAAAACATTTAAGGCCTTTAATTTTCCTCATGAAGCAAGAGGACGTTTCCTTCGCGTGGACTATGTAGAAGGAATGGCCACAGGTTGTCTGTTTCACCAGATTTAGCGAAAAGTCATGAGGGTATTTTTAAGTAAAAAAATACTATACGATTGCAGTCGTTGTCATGTATACATGCATCTTTTTCATCAGCGGTATTATTCCTGGTTAACTTTTGCTGTTTCCTATCAGCCAAATGTTTTGAAAGATGTTACAAATAGAAATGGCATAAAGGCTGCCACAATAAAGTTTTTTTTTTTATTCCGGCGGTGTTAAACTATCCTAGAAAAACATGATGTTTGTAGTTGCGAGGGAGGAGTGAGATAAGTGCTGAATTAAAATCTTCTAGACTTTATTTTCGTAAGGCCTGAAGGTAATACGGAACCTCTATAAAAGAGTTTATTCAGCCATGTTCAGAGTTCATATAGAAATTGCTGTGCTACCGTCGCCTGTCAATCATTCAGATAATTTGAGAACAGTAAACAACATGGGTTTCCACATTCCTCCACCACATTACTCCATAAGAAAATGCGAAATATATGCTCAATGAACCAACTTTCAAACAAGAAAAGGGCAAAAACATGTAAACCATGTAAGAATATGGACAGCTTTTGTCGCATTTATCTACGGGGATAAATTTAACAACTGTTTCCCAACATTACTCCATTTAAACAGTGCCCTATAAAGGTCAATTAGCAAAGTTAGTTTAATTTTAACGCTACCCATGGAGTAATGTCGTATTTTACTTAGAATTAAGCTAAAATGTCTATTAAAATTCGTTTGGTTAAGTCCTTGCAAAGCCCCGAACAAGTCAATTAGGCTATTTTGTCGTTAGCGCTACTATAAAGGAATTATTTTCGGCTACGAAAATGGAGTAATGTGGTGTGTGATGACTTTGCGTGTGTTATCCTTTTTAATTAGGTTAACGAAGACAATAGACGCCTTAATCTAAATCAAGAGCGTACTTTGTTCTCGTTTTCTGAAACCAGTTTCGAAAAGCGGTGCCACAAGGGCTTAACTAGAGTTATTCAGCCAGAGAAAGTAGCCTCTAGAATTCAGCAAATTTCCACTCAGCCTCATAGTTTGCTCGCGTGGCAAATGGACATGTGCTGAATGTTGTAAAGAATGGGGAGCTGCTAAGGAATATGTCAGCTGCAATGTAGCGATCCGAATGATTTTTTGGGGAACTGGTGAACGCACTATATCTTGCTTTAACATTTAAAACATATCAGCCTATGCTATAGTCAATAGCTTTCACCGAAAATAATCTTGCATTTGTATTTTGGCTCTTCCTGTGCCCCGGAAAGAGCAATAGTTGTACTTACCGGGTTGCAAAACATGCCGAATATAAACAGGCGTCTGCGCCAAAAATTGTCTTAACAAGGTACGGCAAATATCTTTTTTCAACAGAGTACTGTTTACGAGTGTTTTTTGAAGACGTTTCTACTGACAAAAAGTCGTCGATTTTTGACCTTTTACTGCCACACCCAGAATTTTCAGACAATCACAGACAAAATTAGTTGGGAAGGTTGTACAACTTAACAGTAGTCCATTTTAATCCTGAAAAAACAGAGTTTTCTCTTTTGCTAAATATCCCCCGTCCCCCCTATTCAATGTTGGGATATAACAGAACAATTGGGCGCACAAACATTAACGTTTTGATCAACATTGGGCCAGGGGTGGGGGGAGGAAGAAAAAGAAGAGGTAAAAAAGGCAACCTTCCCAACACTTTTGACGATGATTGTAGGTGCAAGAAAAGTGGTATTTGTAAAAGTTCCCTTTATAATCAAACTGGTAAATTATATACACCAACAACAAATTATGACCAATAAGAGGTAAAAGGTGACCTGCGGAAACCAACCCCTGCCATTTTGATTTAATGTGATGTTCATGGCTTTCACGTCACTGTCAAACTGAATTTTATGTCTAGTAGTAATTTGGCTAGAAAAGTATTAGCTAAACAGCACTGGCCATTGAAAAATAAGGCCATTGCCACTGTGTGATGGGACTCTTACGGATGGGACTTTTATTACGCTTGGGTCCAAATTTTATTACAGATGGGACCTTTACTACACTTGGGTCCAGTCATTACACTTGTGCCTTCTACAAACTCCCAGATTCCTACATATACCACTAATGACAAGGCTAGTCGCACTTAAATCAGCACATTTTGACTCCACTACACAACAGCAACAAACAAAATATAAAGGTAAATAAGTTTATTTTGGGATGGCTTGGTGAGGCCCAACCCTGCAAACTACTCCACACGCTAGCTCATTCATGATCAGAAATAACGTAATTTAAGCAAGTTGCCAAAAAGGTTTTCACCAGCTCTGGCAAAGACATTTAGTATAGAAAATTCCAAAACTCAGGGAAAAAATTAGGAAAACGAAACAAATATTTTTCATCCAAATCACTCAAACTTTATAACCGTTGTCACAATATATTTAAAAGTAACAAGTTATGTAGCCGACAAGTTACAAATTCTCAAGAGCGAGTTGTAAATTACTCCCTGCATAGGGACGATCAAGGACTACACATACCGGCAATTTACAACTTGTATTAACTTTCCAGTTACCTAGAAACCTGTCACTCTTTACAGTGCTGATGAAGTCCCAGTGATTTGGACAAAATAATATTATTTGTTTCGTTTTCTTAATTTTTGCTCAGAGTTTTGGAATTTTCTACTAAAATATATAAGCAAAATTATATTGACTATCAGAAAATAGGGATATTTAAACAAAACAAACCAATCTAAGATTTCAGGAAACCCAAACTTGGCCCAGTCAGCAACTGGTAATTTTACTTACTCAGTAGTACATTCAGCCAGGTCTTGTGGGCGAAATGCAACGACATTATCAGGATTGTCGGTAATCTGCTGAATGTACTCTACCAACGATTTTTGGACATCTACATTCATTTGTGTGATTCTCTCAATGAAGTGTTCCTTCTTATCACACTAAAAAATAAAGTTTTGTCAACCACAACCCAAAGTGTAAGCTTTCTAATATCTATCATTAATGATCAAAATAACTGACACAACAGTATTTATTCAAATAAGCACCATCGTGCTTATTGACATGTACATGTAAGTGGCACTTATTTGAGGGTGCTGCTAAATTGTGGGCAGTGTTGAATTGAAATTTGGAGGCGACAAAGAATTGTTTTAACTACAGTTATTTATAGTATAATTTATTCATATTTAACTAACAGGATTAAAGTCCTTCGATTTTGATTTCATTGGGGCTGAAGCACTTATTCAGAGACTGAACGATGGTGCTTACATCTATATTTCAAGTAAACACGGTATGTTTACACATGGATTGTGGTACCTTTAGTTACTAGCCTCGCAAATTCAGGAAGAAAAAACTATTTTAAAAAACTGAGGGTTCTGGAAAAGTGGCATACCAGGAAAATTTAAAGGGTTGCATGGAAAAAGGCAACAACAGAGCAACAAACAGGGAAAAAGCTCCCTATATTGCATACCATGACAAAACTTACAAACTTGACACTGAACAAACTCACGACCATAATGAAACCTCCAGGCCAAAATAGGGTCACAACAATGAGAGAGATACCAACTGACTCTAGCCAGCTTGAAAGGTGGGTGGGCGGGAGGTGGTACAGGCAATGGCAAACAGCAACAAGAAAACTGGTACATGACAACCATGTGACTAGACCCCCAGCACACTAGCTCCCAGACTACCAGATGAGTGAGAAAAACGTTTTGTGGTTCTTTTGTTCCTCAGCAAGTGAAAAACAACACTCAAAGCAAAGTGAAAGGAAAATGTCACAGTTTCTCAGAAGTGACTGATTTAATGCAAGTGTGAGGGAGCAGTTCCTGGATTGCTGTTGTGGTATTAATTAAGTAGCAAATTCGTGATTTTATACCAACCTGCACGGCACATCCAAGCATTAACAGTAGTATTTTGTCAAGCTCTTCTGCAGCTGCATCTGTAACATTTAAATGGGTCAATTTAAAAATACTACACTTGAGCATATTACCATATACAAACTGGGCACCCAGTTAATAATATACGCACTGAGAACAAGTCTTCCTTGGTCAGACACATTTCTGTAAAACAAAATTCTAACGGAGATGGATAGGGTCCCATGGATGTTCAGTTAAAACATATTTCACAATGATTATTATGGTTATGTTAAAATTAACAGTAATTTTATCATATTAATACACCCTTAGTGATGGCAATACTCTTCTTCTGCTGGAGATCCCTACTGTGTAGTTTTAACTGCCAAGAAACCAATACCAGAGTCTTATTTATACACTTGCAAAATCACACAGGAGTGTGAATAAAATCAGTTGTCTCTGAGTTGATTCACAACAAAAAGCCTTAGACATGTCTCCTTGACATCAATAAATTTAAATTGCTTTGAATTAGCGTCACTGACTGTGGTAAAAAAAATGCACACTTCTGCAGGGCTAGAAGAAATCTTATTCTCTAGCTTGTCTCTTAGACAAGCAGCTAAAGCAGCTCTTGTCTTAGTTTAGTTTGGAGATATTTGGCTGATTTAGCAACAGAAGCGGAATGTCATTTCTTCATTTATTTATTTACCAGCTTTTCTGGACACAGGCCTGCCCAGATGGAATGTGCACGAAACAGGACTCAGGTCCCATGCGAGTTGCCATCCCTACCAAATCCCACAACCAATAAAGGTTTGCCACACCACCGGGGTCTACGACCCCTACTCTTTTCAAATAGTGACGCAGGTTCTTTTACATCCCACAAGAACAAATCAGTGAAAGTGCTGTGAGACCCGAACTATGGTTTTTCGTCCTTACCCAAGAAGACTAGAAATTCTAACCATTTGAAGATGTCATTACTAAGGCAGCACTTTCTTCTCAGTTAAAATATTTTAAGACCCTTTGGGCCAAATATTTAAACAAAGTCTAACTTAAACCACAGTTTAACTAATTTTTGAACCTTCAGATCTCTTGTTTGGTGGGTTGTTTTAAGAAAATAAATGCTTTTCTAGTCTTCTCTATATGCTTTCATCAAACTGTTCATAATAAATGATGTTTAGTATTAGATAAAATCTTTGGCAAATTGAAAATGACTTAGAATACCGTTTTGATAAACACTGCCTAAACTATGTACAATTAAATATCTGGCCCTTAGTGTTGGTCCGGCCAGAGTTTGAACCCACGGCATCCTGCTCAGCAGACAGGCACTCTCCTAACTGAGCTAACCAGGTGGCGTTTGATGATAGGAAAGCACACGGAAGGATAGACTGTTTGATTTGCACACCATAGAGTACTAAAGTGATGATGTCATAAAAATGAAATTTCTGAAATTATGGGATTTGTCAGGATATTCTGAAAGAACAATGTCCAAGAGGCCTACTTACCCAAAATGAGCTTTTTGGGGCAAATTGTCTCTGAGATGTTAGCCGGTTATACTCAGAAAACTTCATACAAACCCTTCTAAAATTTTTGGATTGACCCAAAAAAATTTAGAAGGGTTTGTATGGAGTTTACTAAGCATAACTGGGATGCGCTCTCAGAGACAATTTGCCCTGAAATGCTCATTTTTGGAAAGTAGGCCTCTTGGACATTGTTCTTTCAGAATATCCATAATCCCATAATTTCAGAAATTTTATTTTTATGACGCCACTAGTACTCTATTGTCAACTGATTTTATTTTTCTGTTGCTAAATCAGCCTAATAACTAACCTGGACCTGGGCATTTCTTATGATTTTATCAGGCAAGTGCAATGTGAATGAAACAGAAGAAAAACCTGCTTGTCCTGGGCCCAGATATTTTCAAAAGGTGGATAACACTCCTATCCACTGGACAAAAATCTAATAATTCCCTTATCCAGTGGATAGTGATTTATCCAGCGGAAAGTGCTATCAAACATTTAAACAAACACAGCCTAGACTAACAGATTTTCTAGGCCTGTACTGTGCAAAAACATTACGTGTCACATAGGAAGATTTAGGGGTTTAATGGCCAAGTAGACTGCACCCTTTTTTATGTGAAATTCTGTATTATTTTAAAAGAATTCTCAGTTAAATATTAAGAAGTATCTTTTTTATAGCTGGTAAGTGTCCCAGCTGGGCCCGTTTCTGAATTTTCTGAATGCAGACCTCTGTCAATAGACATCAGATGTGGGGTCCATCATTTCTTAGTTGTTGTACTTGCCCTGGGCCCGGTTGTTTGAAGGCCTATTAGCGCTTAACCCAGGGTTAAATTTAACCCAGGTTTCTCTTTCTTGTGTTCAAAAGCATTTTCTCAGATAATGTTCTCTGTTACATTTAGAGCTTTCAATCATCAACTTGCAGACAAAAACAATTAAAACTGAAATGCTTTTTAAGCTTTCAAATCTGAATTCAAATCTCACACTAACCCGGGGTTATCTTAACCCAGCTTTGAACAACTCAGTCCTGGTTGTTCAGACAATGAATAGCACTATCCACTGGACAAATGACTTTCCAGTGGATGACGATTATGAAAACCTATTACACTATCTGCTGGATAGAAATTGATCCGATGGATATTGCTTTCCAGCTTTTGAATAACTGGGGCTAGGGGGCAACATGGCTACCCACAAGAGAACTAATACATTATTTTAAAAAAAACTGGTTTTTTTTACTTACCACTTTCAGGTTCCCTGGCTATAGTTACAACATCAGGACTTCTTAATATTACAAGCTGTTGTAGCTTCTCCTGGAAATAAAACAGATACCAAAATTTAATTACTTGAGAGAGTTATCGACCTTGAATAAGCACTGCCCCTACAGGTAAATACATGTAAGCTCTGTACACGAGACAAAAATTTAAAGGAGCTGTGTCATGAAATTCAGCCAAATTAGGTATTACAAAATGCCTGTTAAATCCAAGAGAAACATAAAAATAACCGCTTAAAACATTAAAGGAAGGTTAAAATAACACAACAGATACAACAGATGAACGGGAAAACTGAAGCAGATTGAAACGGATTGAAATTAGGGTTTTTGAAAACTGTTCAGCCTAACGGTTTTTCAAAGTTTATCTCTGCTGCTTGCAACTTCAAAAATAATGCTCAGGAGACATATTTGTTTGTCTCGAATCTCTGACTTTGTCATTTACATGTAATTTCTTTGCTTACTTTAAGTTCCATAGCGATTGAGGGAGAGTAATTGGCAAAATTAAATAAAACGAACTGGACTGCCGTGACATAGTCCCTTTCATTAAGCAATGCCCCTGGATAAATGCAGCACCGTCACACTTGATTGTCGTTGTATAATTTTAACATTTCTAGGTGATGATTGACACAATAAAGTGAAAGAGAATGAATGTTTTTATCTTTTTTGAACAAAATTAAGGGAAAAAGGAATACAGAACACTATAATATTTACATATGAAAAAATTAATTTCATTTAAGCACCATCCTCAAAAAAATGGCAGCACAGAGAGCATGAGGCTGGAAATTTAACAAGTCAACAGCAGATTTCAGGAATTTATGACATTCAATGACATTTGATCACATAAATTCACCATTAAAACTCATGTTGACTGAAAATACCTAACCCCTGTTCCTGGCCCTTCCCATTGGGAAATTTTCACAAAATTTTGGCCTTTTTGCAAAACTCCAAACTGAAAACATGGATTTCAGGAGCTCTATTTAGTTATAATGAGGTATGTGTACCCGTGGATCAGTTTGGCCTCTTTTTACAAGACAATGAATAAAATAGCAATTTTTCTTCATACATTTATCATGACAATATCTCAGATCTTTGTCAGACTAAAATGATAGTTAAATGCATTTTAAATAATTTTGTATTGCTTTGATGTACCCGCATCTTCCATTGTTTATATTGTTTGGATAATCGTAGGACATATGACTTGTAATTGGGCACAAAATATTACTTATAATACCAATATCATTACCATTTGATTTTAAACATCCAAATTGACCACAACAAGATGACTCAAAACAGGAAAGATATTCAAGTCATTCAAAAAGGATTTTCTTTAATGCAACTCATTAAAAACACAGCTGGAATTAATGCATATGTTGCAACAGGAATCAGAAGTCTTGCATTACTCAAGAGTATGAATTACTTAGTGAACAATACGAGCAAATAATTTATTAAATTTGTGCACTGTTTTGATGTTGAGTTCAATTAAAAGGAATGCTAAACACCTTGAATGATATATCTACAGTGTAGCTGGCTTTACCTTAAAAAGGCCAGGATTACATTGATTATTCCACTTCATGCACACATAAAATAGATATGGAAAACTAAAACTCCGTTCCCACAGAGACTATATTTATAGCAAATAAATGACAAGTGCAACAAGCAATTAAGTATATTGCCATAAGAATAGAAAGAATGGTTGTTTTTGTTTCAAACAATAAATCTGTTTTCATGGCTAATGAACTGTATCAATTCATTTTGTGAACATACTTCTTATCAATGAGAATAAAAGATGGAGATGGAGCAACTTTTTATGTCATACGTGAAATCTGTTCTCAGGGGAAATCAGTATTTGATTCAGAATTTTCTCTGACTCCTTAAGGCATAGAAGTGAATATTTAAATTAATTTTTCAACAAAGTACCCTTGTTTCATGCAGTTGAGATACATATTCATTTAGCAGCACAAAGGCAAATTCAATATTTTTACATATTCTGCTTTCAGATTTTATTTTTCAACAGTATAGAGTACAGAGAACATACAGCTGTACATGCACAATAGCCAGCTGACACTGCCTATTAATACTGCAGGTTTAATTGCGTGAAAGCATGAAAAAAATTCAACAGTTCTTTTGCAGATTTACTCGGCCTCTCTAGCCTTACTTTAAGTGTTCTGAGCTATAAATGCTGCAGAAGGTGAATAAAGGTTTATCAGGCCCCAGTTGTTCAAAAGTTGGATAGCGCTATCTACCGGATAAATCACTATCCAACGGATAAGTTTTAGGGAAACTAATAGAGCTATCCAGTGGATAGCTTTATCCACCTTTTGAACAACTGGGACCAGGACCACATCTAAAACCTACAGTAGAATCAAAAGGGCATAAAATTGGCATTGACATTGAGGACTTTTAGTGGTGCAAAAATTACATGTAGTTCATACCACCGTAGTTACAAATCCTGCTACCTGGTATTATCTGATTTGGGGAGATACATTGTATTTTGCATATTTCTATATATGCAAATTCATTTTTTTTACATATAAAAATTACTGCTTGTCTGCCTTAATTTTGCAAAACTTGCATCACAAAACTAATAACAATATTAATAAGAATATTATCGTTATAAATAATAATTGAAATTTGTCATTAACATGCTTTTTGAAATTAAATAAAACATTTCTCTTGTTGGCCAGAGGCCATTAATTTACTATAACCTGAGCTCATTAAAATTTCAGCAGTTGTCAATTGTTTTTCAAAAACGTAGCAAAGACAAAGAATAAATAAAGTCACTCTAAAATCCACTTTAAATTTTAAGTCAATATTTGTTGACATCTGTCATTTTATGACAGAAATTTGCATATTGGACTCTTCTAAATGATTTTATCAAAGCGAGCACCAAATAATTTTTAATATAATAAAGCTACTTAAGATTTGGTGTCACATATAAGAATCCATAAACAAGCTAATATAATATTATACGAAAATTACACTGTGCAAGAAACATTTTTGCTAGTTTTCTTTAGTTCATAATAGGTACCTTTTATAATTTACACATGTAAAGTGTTTTCCACGTTCTTGTAAAATACGTGACTAGTGCTTTATCAGATTTTCAATTTTTTATGACAAGATGTTGAATTACAAAAAGAGCATTTCAGTATGATATGTCTCCGACTGTCGTTTTAAAAGTAATGAAATTGACACGGTCGAGCACCGACGACAACTCGGCACGTGAATAATGCGTCCCATTTTCATTTAATCTTTACTCGTCTGTCAATGCATCACGAATATGAAAATATAAACTGTTTCCATTGCTGTTTTCTTTAAGGAATAAAAGATTCAATAAGCACATGAGCAACTAAAGCGGGGTAATTTTCAACAACAGTACAGTTAACGTTTTCGAGAAGTTTCGCAAGATTGAAGCGAACAAAAAATTTCGCATCGTGACAAACGAAGAAAAAGCCAAGACAATCTGACCTCATCTTGCCCTCGCAACGAAGATAGAATGTAAAGAGTCTTTTTGTTTTTGTCTAAGAAAGACTCTATCGATCCCGATCATGTGTATGACAGTACATATATAACTGGTGCTCTTTATCTTCAACTTGAAACCCGTCCGGCATTAATACACACATAAGTTTATAACTTAATTTTTTACTTCGACGCGAACTTTGTAAGAAAAGGTTGAAACTGCAGAAATTTAAACCTTCCCTGAGAACCTCAGCCCTTGACCTCTGAAACACGCCGAGAAGAGAGAAAACGCTCCGATATTTGCAAAAGTTGCTTTGTCAACAAATCTGTAACTAACTTTCGCCTTTTGCGGAGCTTCCAAAATACAAAAATAGCTGTTGCTTCGTTCCTGTATTTCTAATCCGGTGGTGTATAACAAAAGACTTCATTCCTAGGTTTTCATCTTAATGCTTACTTGGTAATATCCTTTTAAGTGTTTGACCAGCGTGTCCAAATTCTGCATCCGCAAATTTACGTCTCCATAAACATTTTGATGGATACGAGTCAACGTGAAGTAAGTGGGATCGCTGCGAGCATGAATTAAAATAAAGAAAAAGAAAATAAACAACCATTAACAAACACAAAAATACCCGAGATTCAGGCAAGGAGTATTTTTAAAACAATCTCACGTGGGAAAAAAAACTCTGATATTTACCTCCTATGGCGGGCAAGAATTAAGTTCTTATGTCTGAATGGCTAAAGAGACAGAAGCAAAACGCAAAAGTTCAAACTGCTGTTGTAATACTTACATATCCATCATGATTTCGTTTAAAAAGATCCCATCCGCTAGATCTGTCACGGACTCGATCAAGGCACTCGCTTTGAAGGTGTTATTTGCCTGTAGGGATGAAAAAATGATAAGTGAAATTCAACCGCGCGATCGCGCGTTCAACCAGTTCATCAACAGTGTTTGCAAACAGTGGTCAACCGTATTGCGAACACAGTGCGATCAAAGCGAGAATCTTACCCAAACAACGAGTGGACTTTGTAGAAATCCTTCTGCAGAGGCCATACTTTTAACTGACGTTAAAACGGCAAGTGATTAACTGAAAAAATAACGGTGACAAAGTCATCCACCGGTTTTTGTGCTTCGTCGTTGCATTGGATGTTCACACAAGCTGGGAGATCAAAATATCGCTTTGTTCTTCAGGAAAGCAAATCCTATCAAAAATCCAAGAGAAACCCTTCAGATCTCCTTAAAAAATATTTGAGCCTACGAAGCAAGAGTAAATCGTCCGTTTCTTTCGCAAAACATCCAATTCATGTTGAGGCGCCAGCATGAATGACTGAATAACTAAATGACACCAAACTCCCTTTTGGGGTAGCGTCAAGGTAACATTTCTTAACTCCCGACTTTTATGGTGACCGGAAATTAGTTCCTTCCTCGTTTATCTATTACATGAAAAAATATCGGTGGCCGTTTCATTTCCTTTTTTGAGATAACTACTAAATTCTTAAAGTAATGTGATTTGCGTTTCCTAGAACTATGTTTTTTATCCCCTGTCCACCCCCGTGTGGTATGATTTCGTGCTGATTATGCGCATCTGCTCTTGCGTTACAGTTTGCTTTTGATTGACAGGTGAAACCAATGTGCATTCAAATATTGTCTTCATGTACGTACAATTTTTCGCTGCAAACAAAAGCAATATTGGGGTCTTGTTTGCTTCAATAGCCACGGTTACCAATTGTTTGGTTTATTCAGGAAATGGATGAGAGGTCATCGCATTCCCAAGCGGTGAAGTAATTAGACCCCCCTCCTACTAAAACAAATTTCCCGATCTTTCACTTCTATTTTCAGTTTTCGCCAGCACGTCTGGAATGGAACTGGACTAGAGGACCAGGAGCAGCGTAAAACGTTGCCAGATATCTAAGGCATTTTTTGACATGATTTGCAATATAACAGATAGTAAATAGATGTCAAAGCCAATATACCCGAGGCTTTTTTTGATAAGTCACGCTAAATACTCTTATTACTGCAAACAAAGGTTGTGTCCAAATAATAAAATTATCCAAATAAACCTCCATTTTGAGTAATCCTACCTGAATCAAACTGAATAAGGTCATTTCTGCATGCTCGGGATAGCTTCCTCGTGTTGACTAACAATTATTTTTATCAGCTTGTTCGTCTTCAAATATTAACTTATGGAACAGTGATGGAATTGTCTAAAAATTACCATTTTTAAAGCGCCTGATTACTATTTTAATCTTGACAACTGAGACATAACACGTATTGTTAGAAACGCGACACTTCCTTTACTTCTTGAAATGTAAGTAATAACCCTGATGCAATATAGCTGAATTTGAAAAATTTCCAATGTTATGCAAGAGAAACAATTTTGAGAAATTTACGTGATCAGATACATTGCCTGAAATTCAGCTAAGAAAATGAATGAACTTTAGCAGAAAGAAGGCTTGATATGCTCTGATGCTTTTATGCAGACAAAAAAATATATAAATGTTTTTGTTGCATTTCTCTTTTGTTCTCAAAAGTTGAAACCGGAAGTGGAGCTACAGTTAATGCTCACTTCCGGTGATCGATCTATTACCAATGTAGCCTGTTCCAAGCGTTCAGATAGTGGAGAGCGGTGCGAAGTAAAGAAAACGATGAAAAGCACCTCTCCTCCTCCCTCGCTTTTATTTTTTTAGCGCTCCTTTTTACTTCGCACCGCTCCCCACTATCTGAACGCCTGGAACAGGCTATTACCAATGTCGAATTTCTTTCAAATTAGAGCAAGATAATTGAGAGAATATAATACTATTTTTATACCAGAGACTGTTAAAAGGTTAAGGCAGACATTTTCCCAAGCGAAGCTTCTCCGCTCTGAGAAAACCCAGAATAGTAGAACTTACGACTGTCGATAGCATCAAAGTACTCCACACGAAATCTTGTACTCAGTCGTGGCAGGTTAGGTGTTTTCAAGAGCCTCTTGGTGTTTTTTAGAAGCCTCTCCGTCCGTGCAGGGTGAGGGGTTTTAGTTTTTACCAAAGAACAGGGGCACCCAACGTCAATTTTTGGAAAATATCTGTCCGGAAGACGATTTGAGATCTAGAATTTTCGGAACATTTGTTGTAAATTTTCTTGCTTGCCTGCCTCTTTTAGGATATTCGAACATCTAAAAACTGCTCGACGGACTTTGAAGAGAAAATAGAGGGTCTGTGAAAAGGCTATGTTGAAAATAGTATAATTTATATAAAAAGGGTTGTGTTAGAGGCTGGACCTCGGGGCGGAGTCTTCTTGTATGAGCCTGTTCGTGATTGACAGTCCTGATAGCATGAATACCCTGGTTTTCAGTTTTCAGTTTCAGTTTTCAGTTTTCAGTGTCTAGCCCGTGTACAGACGTCCCCCCCCCCTCTCCCTCAGGAAAAATCCTGAGGGAGTGGGGACGTCTGTACACAGGCTATCAGTGTCACGCCATTCAAAATACAGAAAAAAGGGTTGTTCTTGTACCTAAGCAAGCCAAACTATGGCTGAGGGATTACCGTTGCCAAGAGATCGAAAAAAATCATAATTAGTTGATCTCTTAGCTCTTGATGTTGTTCAATTTATATATTGATTAAATAGTGGTATCCCGGGAGGGTACTCCCTTATATAAGCTATATAGGTAAGTGCCGCCCAATCGGGTTGGGTTTTTGTGCCGTTTTGGTATGAAAACGGGTATACCCTTTGCCCATTTTGGTCTGGAATCGGGTATGGTTTTCGAGGGAACTACGGGGGTGTATGAACGTATTGATAGCTTCAATTCCAAATGAGTAATAAAGAAAGAGAAATGTGCGAATTCGAAATGGCTTTGAAGAATGTTTTGTTTGCGCTCTAATCTAAGTAATGATAACATAATTTCTGCCTAAGGGCCAGGGTTGAAAATGGGTATGGATTTTAAAGGTCTGGTCTGAAAACGGGTGTAGAAAATTACATTTTTTGGCCTGAAATAGGGTCAGGATTTGAAGAACCGGGAGGCACGGCCCTACCAAGAATTCCCAGGAGTACCCCCCCCCCCCCCCCCCCCCCCCCCCCCACCCCGCCATGGAGTAGGATCAACATAATTGTGCCCCATCTTCTGCATCTTGACAGATCGGATAAACCGGACGGGCTTGTGAACTCGCTTATGTGCCGAGGGATGGAGATTGAAAAACACCCAAGTCAGAGTTAGAGAGTAATCAACACGTTGGAGGGAAATGGGAAACTGAGATCCTCTCCAATATCTAGCCTCGTTCCCAGAACAAATTTGCCCAATATCGTGGTTAGAAAAGAAAGGCTACAACAGCTGTGGGCTGTGTTTGAAGACAAATTGGTGATACTTTTAAATCTTTAGAGATTTATCCAGTGGATAGCGTCGCACCCTTTATCCACCTTTCGAACTCGGTATTGTCAGCAACCATGGATAATATTATCCATGCAGCAAGTTACGTACAAGCATTTTTATTTTCTGTTACATGCTTTTCCTTGTAAAATGTCTTTAAATGTATCAGCTCATGCACGTATATAGCATCTCCACACTACCTGCCTGCCTCGAACAGCTTTTGCTAAATGCAGGTAGTTTGTATGTTTTATGTATTTCATTGATTGTTGTTGGGTACATTATAGGGTAGAGATGTTAGGTTTAAGGTCTGATCATAGTAGAGGAGACTGGTTAGGAAACTGGCCAGCAAACATCAAAGGAAGCTCCCTGACCGTACACAATTGGATAAATTAATGCAATGTTTCTATTGGTCAATGACTTTAAAATGATAGGATTGCCGTTGAACGTTGTGCACGGTCAGGTCCCAAAAAGCTAACAAAAAACCTATAACAAAGGGTTTCCCGACCATTCTACTTTCATAGCTGTTAACAAAGTTGTTGTTGTCAATTGTTGTTGGGTACATTATAGGGTAGAGATGTCAGGTTTAAGGTCTGGCCCCAGTTGTTCAAAAGGTGGATAGCGCTATCCGATACAGGATAAATCTCTATCCACTGGATCGTGCAATTAGTTTCCCAAATACTTCTCCGCTGGATAGTGACTTTATCCAGTGGATAGCAGCCTGCGTTGCAGCCGGCCCACGCACTCGTCCAAACCATTTGTCAGGGGCACCCAACGGCAATTTTCGGGAAAATATCTGTTCGGAAGACGATTTGAGAACTAGAATTTTCGGAAAATTTGTTATAAAATTTCTTGCTTGCCTGCCTCTCCTAGGATTTTCGAACATCTAAAAAATGGTATAATTGCCCATTTTTTACGGATTTTTACCCTGAAAAGGTCACCTAGAAATTTCGAGAGCCTTTTTTCTGGCTGAAATTTTCGAAAAGCTAAGTTTTGATCCCTATAATTTTCGGATCACTAGACTTTCAGCTAGCAAATCCGAACAGATGAAAAATTTTTAGGGGATAAAAATATGCCTATATCTACCCTTTAAATACTAAATACGTTTAACAATGCTATGTTTAAGTGGTTTTGAACTATATTTTGTTGGGTGCCCCTGGCTAGTGGATAGCGCTATCCAGCGTTCGAACAACCGCCGCCTGATCGCGTGATGAATGCGGAGTATGGGTCTCATGACAGCAGCGGGCATTTCTGGGTAAAATTTGCATTTGAAAGGAACGGGGATTTTCGTCGTATCATTTCGGAGAACTGAATGTGACAGACAAACAAACAAAAGGAAGGAAAAGAACCCTTTGATCACAACTTTTTCTTCGTCATCAAGAGCCTGTCGCAATTAAATCATTATGCAGAGCATCCCATTTGGCTGTCTGTGTAAGGATAGAGTTTTTCAAATAAAGCTTGAGCAACGCCCAGGTGGGTCTCTCTCAAATTTTCCGACGAGCATCCCCTTTTTATAATTAAATGGGTTTCTCTCCTGGGGTTTCTCTACTCCGGGTCCCATACCTAGGAGTGCCTACCATTTAATTCACACAAACCACCCGGGTGAAAATCTCGTGCATTTTTTAAATAAAAACTTGGGGTAAAATTTGACATTGGGAGAAAGACCTGCTCATTGACAGTGGGAGAAAGACCCGCTACAAAGTATATCCAAATCAGCTAAACAGACCAAAAGGAGTAGAAAAATGGCGTCGCCTCAAATCACAGCCCATACGGAATGGTGCGGCGAACCATTTATCCAAGTGGAATTTTTCTATTTTGCCCATGTATATGGTAACTGACCCGGGTTAGTACTTGTTCTAGCCCCCCCGTCCTCAGGCCAGCGGGCCCTATTGAATACACCCAAGAGGGGAAAAAATGTCACATTAGCTGGGATAGGCCTCTCGTGATCAATCGCCGGGGAAATGAGTTTAATTTCATCTCTTCCAGGTCTTTAGGCTATCCAACAGGATTCTATTTCCCCTCGGAAGAGAACATTTCATCAGGATCTCTTTGATTTATGTTTTCAATTCTCCCTCGACCCCCGGCCACCCGGCAAGTGCCCACCGCCAGAGACAAGGGAGAAAGCATCGGCTTGTACATTAGTCCTTGAACAGAATTTTCTAGAATCAAATCAGATAAACATGGTTGAACTACAAAAAAAATAAAACCTTATTCAGATTGTGATATCCAAGGCCACGCTTACTGTCTCTTTTTAAAAATCTGAGTGTCTGGAGCGGAACTATAACGTTTAGACATGCCACGTATACAATAACAGCTTTCTTTTAAGCCGGCGCCAAAATAATCATAAAGCTGTTTCCTTTTCCGTTATTGTTTGTTCACGATATTCAGAAAGCGGAAGCAATCAGACAGTTCAAGTAGTGAAAGATATTGCCAGTTTTACGACTTTGTGACGCTACAAAGTTTTTATCATTGGACAGCGTTATTAAAGTTTTTTTTTTTCTAAAGAAAAATAGAAAGATCATTGATAAGTTCGTTGGACCCTTCTGTGGGTTAATGTCATTATGCCGTAGAATAAGCTATTTATCCACTTCACCCTTTCTGGGATTATCAGTTGCATAATAGCGAGCTCCACACGCGCGCTTCGCTTCGCCCCAAACCTAACAAAATGTGGTAATCTATCCATCCGAGAAATTTCAGTAATCAAGTGACCGTATGTCCGCCCGATAGCCCGACCGCGCGCCCATCCGTCTGCCCCACAGGGAACGTTAAATGTCAAACTTTCCAGCTACTAGAAAGCAAGCCTTTTTGGGGCCATTTTTGCTTCTTTCTGGAAACAATTTCCTGTTTCAAGAATTTTTTAACTGTTGCTGTTAAAATGCCTAAAATTTAACTGTTACAGGTTACAAAGCCAAAAAGTTAACTGTTAGTGTTATCGAGATACCCTCATTCAGACTCTCCTTTTCGGCTAAAACATGAAAACGATGTTCGCTGTCATCATTGATTGTTCAGTGAACAGTCCATGCCTACAGATGGTTATATCGCCTTTTGATTTATTTACATATTAAACAGTCTTTTGGTTACGTAAGAGAACCCAGTTAACAAGAAAACAGGCTATGAAAACTATTAAATTGTGTTTTCACGTCTGGACCAGACAAATTTGGTTGATTTAACGATTTTATGAGGAAGAGTTCCACTTAGTAGCTATTGTTGAAGGAGTGAAAGAATGAACACAAGCACGAATGAACGAATGGTTAAATGAATGAATGAATGAATGAATGAAATGAAATGAAAGTATAGCATAGCATAGCATGCATGGCATGGCATGTTATAGCACAGAATCTATCCTATAGCATAGTATAGAATGTCTTATGGCATAGCACAGTATATCATAGCACAGCACAGCTAGCATGGTATAGCCTAGCATAACATATATAGCATAGCAAGGCATAGCAAAAGTACGGTACAGTATAGTACAGTCTATCTTCATTGCACCTTACTCTTGTTTGAAGAACTTCTATGGGGGAACTACCACTTCTTAAACAACAAAAGACGAGGCTTGTCTCTTCCCTGCAGGTCAGTGCTAATCTGACTGATTCAAATCTCTCTCTCACTATCGTCACTGCACCTTGGTTTTATGGTATCCAACATGACCTGCAAATCCATCCGCTTGACTCGGGTTAAAGCTTGCGCATGTGGCTGATTCTGATTGGCCAGGGAAGACTTATTTGCATAAAAACCTTCGAGTTGTTTGTTTTGCCAAAACAATTCTCTTTCATTAAATTTCATTTCGTGGTCTAGGTTGTTCAGTCAATACTGAAACAAGGCGAGCAATATAGAAGTCACAAGGCATCAACCGCTTTTCCGTAAATCGATTACAGACGTGACTGCAGAAAATCCAAAGGGGCATTTTCAAAATATAACATGTAGAAACCTGCAAAAGTCACAACTGAAAACAACATCTGAAAATCAGGAGACAAAACCACAATGATAAACTAACCTTATCCGTAATAAAAGATATCTTCTCCATGAGTTCGCTGGAAAATACTAGAAAACAAGCCAACGGCTGTGTCAAAAACAAAGATAAAAGTGATTTCCTGGAAATTTACAGAAGTTATCGAGAAGTAAACCTTGAAGCATGCAAGCATGCCGTAAACCCTTAATAACAAATCCAGTACCAACGAATCACCTGTTTTGCAGCGAATTTGTGACTCTAGGAAATACCCATCAACCTCCTGCTGCGCTATATATCAACCTCTTGATCACAAGTTAAATTAGCTGGGAATCCTTGTCCACTCCAATACCACGTGAAATATATACTTCCCGAAAGAAACCCAAGACACTAAATAAAATCCCCTTTACCATTTTTTTAACCCATAACGAATGCTATGCAACTGAAAATGTTTTTTTTTCCATCGCCCATAGATATTTTTTATCAATCAACATTCTTGCTCGCTGATTGGACAAGAGCTATATGGTCATCGGAGTATATGGACCATGGAACTGTTGGCACCAATCCACCATACGTAAGAACTTATGGAAACTGGTACATTTACCCATAATTCTTAGCGCATGAAAACCCTAAAATTGCTCATAAAAACGCGCAGAAAAGTTTTATAAACTTCAAACCTAGGATACGCAATGTTGCTATCACAGGGACGAATTTCGTCAAAACAAATATGACTTTATGTTTAATTGGCGGTGTGTTCGAAAGGAATTGTGGTATATAAAATGTATAGCCGGCCGCCATCTTTTTCCGTACGGTGGATTGTTAAGAACTGAATGACTCCTCGCTCTGTCTCCTACTGGTAAGAGTGTCCACAAGGCTTAAATGCTTTTAAGATTTCAGATTCGTACAGAGTCTTGAATTCTTGAAAAAGTTTTGAAATTTGCCCTGCAATTTTACCCCACCTAAGCGGGTTACCTGACCTGTACCTGGGGTCCCCCACCTCCATGTAAACAGGCCCTAGGAGAGGATAAAGGTCCTTCATGGTTCGTTGCTTGAATTTAACAACTGGGCGACAATTCTACACGTTCTTATACTCTTAGAAACCATAGAAATAGCGTAAAAATGCTCAAAAATTTAAGATGAAGTACGAGCCGCAGGTGAGTGGTTTCACCACAAAGTTTTGAACATTTCTATGGTCTAAAAGTGCACACACCAGGAAAAATTGTTGTCTATCAACATTGCGAATTTTAAAGGATAAAATTGCCTGGAAATTCGTGCGTCAAACACTGATGGAAAAAAGCTCCATACAAAACTAAAGACCATAAAACTAGCCTGTTCACAGGCTACCATAAAACCTGTAGCTGGCTTGCTGCAGGTGCAAAAATATTTGTCGCGTATCTGGAGCTCTATTCTCTCCCCTCTCTCTTTTAGTAAATGATCCTTTCCTAGTCAGCGGCTTTGCCTAGTCCCTGTACGTCAATGCAGTTCAGTGACGTAACCGAGGCGAACGGGCGGGAAACTTCGCTCGGACCACGTGACCCAAATGCATTAGCTGCACGGAATAATGAAGCCCACGGTCGAGGCAAAGAAGACATCAGGTGGTGCCCACTGTATGTCACGTCTTCGTTGACCATCCGAAAAGCTTTATCTTTCACTGAGTAACTTCAGGTCCAGATAAATTCTTAGGGGACCTTTAGGGGATTAAGGTTTTTTTCCCTCGAGATCTCGGCACGTAGATTAAACGCAACAAAAATCGACTTTTGAGATTACACAAGCCCGACCACAAGCTGGTCCCGCTCAAGTGATCAACGCCTTAACTAGCCTCTCTATTCACTAAGGAACTACGACAAAATAAACCAAGCAAACATATCGATAACTCTTAAGTCCAGTTTAATGAAATACTTTGCGGGATATAAATACACTAGTTTGACAAATAGAGGCGTCATCTACATACTTTTCGTTTTAGACTACTTTCATTGAAAACACCTGCCATCTGTAAAAATACTTCTACGAGTTGTTAACTTAAGAACTAAAGAATCCTTTCATAAAACACGACGAATACCCACAAAGTATAGAGAATATATATTAAGTTAAATTCACTCGGTAATCCCGTTCTACAACCCAAAGGAATTTCAGGAATGTTTGGTAGCTTGTCTTTTAACCCTTCAAGTCCCAATAGTGACCAACAGCAAATTTCTCCTAACGATGTCCATACATTGTCATGAGATTAGGTTATGAGAATTAATAAAATGATCACCTCAGAGAAAATACTTTGATCTTTTATCAATTTCTCTTAACTAATTCTTAAAGGAAATGTATAGAGATCAGTTTGGAGAATTTGTATGTGGATATTGGGGCTTAAAGGGTTAAAGAATCAAAACTGCATGAAGGTGAATACGGCGTGCATGAACGAAAGATACAAAGAAAAGGAAAATTCACTCATAAACTAAATAAAAATCGCTTGGCAAAACTCGACTTAAAAATTACTCTTGGCTCATGCCTGTAATGATTCCTATTCATTTACTGAATTAGTCATTAAAGGAATGGTCTTAGGATTTTATGATGGATATGTCAGAGATTTGGCTATCAATACTAGAAAGATTTATTTAGAGCATGAAATTTAAGGGGCTAGACGTAGTTTCTTAACAGGTTTTTTCACTGGAAAAAAAATCAGTTACAAAGTGTGCCTGTGAAAGCAACAAACTACAATAGAAGGTGTAATCGTGACTGGTGATTTGCACGCAACATAAACACCCCCTGCTTATGAGGCTAACTGTTGCACAGAAACTTCTAAAGCAAAATGCAAAATAGCGAAGGTCTGGTATTAAGGTAATCGTAATCAAAGGTACTATTTCGAGGATTTCAAATTTACAAAGAAAAAATCTGTACACAAACTCGGAGTTAAAAATGTGCAACTGAGTTACGCTCGATTGCAGGCTTAAAAACATTTCATGACGGCGGGTCAGCTGTAACAATTCCCCTGAAGGTGTCAAGTTATAAGTCTATGATGAATAATTTAATGTCTAAAAACGTATTATCTCTTTATCATGGAAATCATTCTGGGGCGGCTTGATCGTTGGTTACTGTTTGAGGCAATTCAGTGACAAAACGCTCTTACGCGACACATGCGCAATTCCACTAAAAAAAGAGTACAAAGTGATGACGAAGAGTTCTAAGTGCTCAACGGACACTAAGCTCACGCAGTCACGCGCGAGATTCGTGGCTCACTCGCGCGATTTCAAAATAGACAGTTTGCTTGCAAGCCACGAGGTTTGAAAGGGTGCGTGTCTTTCTACCGAGAAAGAAAGTGAAGAAGTGCAGGACTAAAAGAAAATAAAGGTAAGTTTATACAGCTACTTCGAGAAAGGTTGTCAAAAAAAAGTGCACGTGACAACCCCGAAAGGTAATATGGGATATGATCAATACACCGTTCCTAACGAATGTAGCTGTCGAACCTACTTTTGTTACTTTCCTTTATAAAATAACTAAGATAGTACACGCGCTCTGATTGGCCGAGAGCAGTGTTTGCATGAGAGTATGTAAACATGGTTGTGGCGTCAAGTTGTTTGGTTTTTCGCGCGCAAATCACGCAAGCACAAATTTGAAAAAGTTTTCGAGTCCTTCGTCGGCTGAAACTTGGAAAATCGTTACAAAGAAGGTGTGTACAATTTTCTTCGCTTAAGCTGACCGTTTTAAGCGGGAAAAATCCGTATTTTGCAAAGCATCTTTTTGCAAAACAAGAACTGATTACGCGTGCAAGACTTCGTGGACAGGATTTTGCGACTGGTAAGAATTTCTCTTTTAATCAGTGCCATACAAAGAGTTTTGCGTTTTTTTCTCCGGAAAGTTATTTTATAAAAGCAATAGAAAACTTTTTTCCTCTGTTTGCATAGCCTGATATAAACACTCGAGGCGTTGGGAGAATTCTCGACGGTTATGCAAACCCTCGACTTCGTCTCGGGTTTGCATAACCGTCTCGAATTCTCCCAACCCCTCTCGTGTTTATATCAGGCTATGCAAACAGGGAAAACGTTTTCTATTGCTTAATTAGTACTCGCGAACATATGTCTGTGGCCTCTCGTGCCATTCTTTCAAATTTCTTTGGAGAACAGGGCAGACAAAACCACCCACAATACCTTTGGGGATTGTCGCGTGCACTTTTTCCGACAACCTTTCTCGAAACAGCTGTAATCATCACGAGGCAGTTTATCTCTGAAATGCTTGCAATTTGCTGTAGTTTTTGGATATGATTGTACATGTAGTTATTTGTTTACCACAATATGAATATATTGAGGCCAGCCTCATAATGTTGTCATTGGTTCCCAAGTATAAACTTCTTTCGTCATGAAGATTCCCATGGGTAAGGGGGTTAAATCTTAAAATATCCAAAAATTTTATACCACTTTAGAAACTGAGGGAGAGGGATGTATATTCGGTCATAATAATTTAAACACACTGCACATTTGCACTTCTTAAGGATACTTTTTGAAGTCATCAATCTTATGTGGAACTGACACAAGTTGACAAGAGTAAGAGTGTCCAATTTTCACATACAACAAGAAGAAAAATATTATACCATTTGCATGACAGCCAATAAATTATTATTTGTTTATATTCACGCTAATCAGCCCCAACAATGTAGTTAGAATGTGAAAAATTAAAAGAAATTACTTTAAAATGAGGTCAGTAGAGGTAAACAAAACAAAATAAAATCCAAAAACTACAGCATGTGCACAGTGATCAAGCTTCCCAGGGGACATAAAAGCTCAACTTTGGGGTATCTTTATACTCTGGATACATTACGATGGACATATGACATGACTGGCGTTTCCACTCCATAAGGCCTGCTATGGTAGCCATGGTAACCTGTACCTGCCCCCTTAAGCCCATGTAAGCAAATGCTAGGAGGCATTTAGTCGAGCTCTTTTGGCGGGGCTGGTGGTAGCATCTTCCTCCTCATCGTCTTCTTCATCATCAGGGTAATCGACAAGGCCAATTAATGGCTGTTGAAAGAACAACAAATGGCTTTGTTACAAGTGTCTGAGATACTGAATCTTCATATGAGCTGGCTCTTGCCAACAAATGACATAACACAACAAAATAATACAAAAAAAGGAATAGACGAACAACACTGAAGATTAAAACAGACTGAAATCGTGGATTTTGAAAACCTATTTGCAAGCATGTTTTTTTCGCTATCTGCAATTTTGTTAATTATTCATATATGTTGTATAGCAAATCAAGAGGAAGTAATTGAGTCACATGAACACCTTTGTAAGTTCCAATGCGAATCAACAGGGTTGACAAAGTTTCAAACAGAATCATTTAACTTTTGTTACAAACACTACACACAGCTAATAAGTATTCATTAACTTTTGATTCAGATCTCTACACCTTGCTTCATTTCACAAACAGGATACAATATTCGCAAGAGATATACAAAGCTCCCACTGATATTTTGTCTCGAACATAATATGTTTGGTACACATGTTTGTTTTCTATGAGGCATACTTTAAAGTTGTTATTAGATGTTAATCTTCAGCCCATTGTTTTGACAGTTTATTCTCACCATTCTGAACTTGAATATTATACAGCCATGACTACACTAAAAGGGGGTTTGGTTTTATTGATGATTCCAACTTACTCGTGTATAAATAGCTACCACACTTACCCGCTTGTTGTTGACAATTGATTGAGCTGGCTTTTCACTGACAAAGGATTTTCTACTCTTAAACACAGAATCATCTGAGAGGAGATCATTCTGTTCCATCATGACATTATCCTCTCCATTTTCATCTTCCTGATCAAACCAATGTTCTTCTTCCTCTTCCAGCGTGCGCACATCTCGTCTGAACCGGCTGTTCACATGAATGATTCCATGGTTCATGCCACCTCTGCTGCAAGTCCAAGTCAGTGAAATACAGTAAACACCCGCATATAAGAACCTGTGGATTAAAACCCTCCCGGCAGAAATTTGCCACCTTAATACCCAAAAATACAAGAACCTGTTTAGTCAAGCAAGATCAAGCAGGTTTTTATATGTGGGTAATGATAAACAATTTAACCAAGGAATGTAACTTTGAGATTGTAAATTTAAGTATAATGAGAACATACTGTATGTGTACCAAACTGAATATAAATTCAGTAATCAGTTGTGTTAGAGTTATAATAATACTATTGCAAACAATATTTTTTTAAGGACCAAACCCAGTTTTTGTTTTATTTTTCTGCTAATCAACAATCTATTATCTCCTTCATAAAAATTAATTGCCAATAAGAACCCCAAAATACAAGAAGCTATTTTGCCAGACTTAAAAAGTAGGTTCTTTTATGCAGGTGTTAACTGTAATGTCACAAAGACCAAGTACATCATCATCATCTACCAGCATCACCCATTTGACCAATAAATTGCCAGGTAGCAAATGTCCAAGACACACACAAGTGAATAGTCCAAACTAATCTAGACTGTTCACAATCTAGTATTTTTTTGTAAGATCTTCCAGACTGAGTGCTTAATAGTATAATCGGCCATCTTGCTTTCACATGTCCCGAGGGGGAGGGTGTCGACTGACACTCATCCCCGGGCTAAACTTGGAACAACTGAAACCAAGATGGCTGCCCGTAACACAAAGCACTCAATCTTGATGATGTTACAGAAAAATAAGGGGACTGTGAACAGTCTAAAAATATTCACAAGGTTCAAAAAACTGAAATGATGTCACTCATCTAATTACAATAATTATTTACTCTGTTTCCAGTTAACCCAGGATTAACACTAATCATGCTTGTACCAACTTGCCAATGATTTATAGGCACAAAAATGATCTTTGTTGAAAATAGTGTTGGCATCCTTAAAAACCAGATCTGCTGACAAACATACCTTTCAAGGATTCTGTTATTCTGTTTTCTGTCTTTCTCCTGTTCATCCCTCTGCAGAAGCCCTTTAAATGTACTGACATAAGTGACATCTTTAAAGAACTCTGTGTACTTTGAGCAAACATGGGTACACAAAGTCTTCATATCCTCCTACAAGAACAATTGAAAGGGACTCATAAAAAATTTGATACCCTCATCAACGGGAATTTCTTCTGATGAAGAGTTCTTCCTTTGATGTCAGATCAAAACTAGTACTTTCTACACTTCAGTGATATTTCAAATATAATTTGAAAAATTTATTATAAAATACAAGCCTCCAACCGCCTGAACTACCGTCTTCAACAGACGAAATGATTTGAAAATGAAAAAATTCTGGAATATAGTGTGATAAAAATAAAATATAACAAACTTTTATTTACAATCACTTATCATAATCATGTCTTATTGATATTTCATACTCACCGCTCTGATAAATTCAAACAGTTCTACAATGGCTGAATTCAGCAGATTGTATCTTTGCCCATTCTCTTTAAATGCACAAATTACTGAATCAAACAGCTGGCCCTTGACAATGTAGCGGTTATAAAACTCATCCTTAAGCCCCACTATTCTTCTGAGAAATCGAAGTGAGTCTAATGAAGGGAACAGAAAATGTCAATGTTAAAGTTAGCAAACATTTTTTTCTCATTTGCCAGTGTACACAAAATGTTACATGAGCGCTGAGCGGGAGGAGGAGGGGTGGAAGGGGAGTCAGCTGGTTACATAGACCAATGACTTTCTGTCAAATAATAAGAAAATGAAAGGTCTATGGTAAAAGTCCCCTTTTACCCCGCCCCCCCCCCCCCCCCCCCCCTTTTGGCCCCACTTTCCTTTAAAACAAAAAAAACCCCCCATTAAAACCCCCCCCCCCCCCCCCCCACCCCCACCCCCACCCCCCCCCCCAGGGGGGCGCCGGCAACACCCCGCGCCCTGCTTCCCCTAAAAACACGGGGGAGACACACCGCGTTTTGAGCCTTTGGTTGCATAGAGTCTTCCGATCAATAAAAAAAAAGTAAAAGTTCTATGGAAAATGTCCCCTTTTCCCCCCCCCCCCCCCCCCCCCCCCGCTTTTTGCCCCTTCGTCCTGTAAACAAAAAAAAATTCCCATGTATACGCCCCCCCCCCCCCCCATAGCCATGGACTAGCATCCCATCCAGGGGGGGAGTAGCAATACTCCTGGGCATGCTTCATGCTAAAGAAACTGGGATAAGCTACGGCTGTTTGAGCCTTTGGTTCATTTGCACCTTTACAATAAGATACAATACAATAAGTTTATTAACATATCCCAAATTGGGATTTTCAAAGTTAATTTACAATCATCAGAAGAAACCTCATAATAACAATACTCTTAAAAAACTGCTACAAGTTATCAAGATAAACTAACATAGATATGATCCTAAAAACATCACATAAGTCAAAGTATAGATGCCCAAAGTTCCCTACAAGCACAATGTTCAATGTTCACAATAGATCAACATTCAAGCTGTTCTTAGTATCCTCGTTTAACTTATTCTATGATACTATTGCACGATAGAAAAATGATCTCTGCGCAGTCAAGGTTCTCCAAAATGTAGTGTCCAAGTGATTCTTCTGTCTGGTATTAACAAACTGCACACAAACAGCACAAATTCACCTCTTAATTGACATTTTCTTTGCTGTCACCATTATGGTTGCTTATAATAAACTCTCTAATGACCAGACTAAGACTAACAATCCTAGTTCCATCTCACAACACTTCCCCTCTTCTGGTTCACGTGGGATGCAAACAAATGCACACAGCTGTTAGAAGAGAGTAGGGGACATAGACTCCAGACCTGTGGTCAACCTTTCATGGGCTGGGTGGGTAATTGAGAGGTTGATATCAAAGGATGCAATTCCTGTTTCATTCCCTGTCACAGTGTTGATTCACTGTGTAAAATTTAACAAAAATCACGCAAAGAAAATGAATGTCATGATTTAAGTAAAAAGGTAAACTTACTTAACACCAGGAACTTGTGACGTGACTTCATCAGTACTAGCACTCTTCTGAGGAGGTCTTTATTTATGACATAGTTTTTTATGTGATATGTGTGATGCTCGATACAGAAGGTCAAAAGTTCAAGGATGTGTCCAAGTGTCACACTGTTAACATAGTCATCTGCAAAAAATTGAGAGAATGGCTCATCACAGATACCTTTAACAGGGTCCATACTACTGAGAGACTTGGAAATTCCAGGAGTTTTTCAGCGCAAAAATGAAGAGACATATGGAAAAGAGCTGTACCTGACTTTTGATTAAATCCTAGTAAACAAATTTCCTTGTATTTTGTTTCTGAAACTAAAGGATACTGGGACTTTACATCAACAATCACTGACAGCTTTATTCCATGAACACCCTCAAAACAAAATTGCACATTTTACTACCAACAAAATGCTCTTAACAGACCACCCTGCACTCTTGTAAACAAAGTCACCAACTTGAGGCTCAGATTGATAAAATAATCAGAATAATTCATACGAAACCTTCCAACCAAGCCTTGGCATGAATGGTCCAAAATAATCTTAATTTTCCAAAGTCAGCAGGGTCTATCCCTTCACCAATGCCAAACCAATCAATAAAAACTTACATTCTAGGAGTTTTCCTGAGAATGGGTAGAAACAGGAGGATTTCCAAGGAGGTTTCCAATAGGCCAGCCACATGTAAAGTAATGACCAGTGACTATTTACCTTTGCTTGGCTTGTCATCACACGTCGTAGCAAAAAGGGGTGCTGTCAAAACGTGCATAGAGTGTTTGTAGAAGAAACTCAGGAATTCAGACTTCTCCATTTTCTGCAGAAAAAAGAGCAGGGTATCATTTTTAGACGCTATTCTCAATTGAACTAAAACAGGGTGGCCAATCAGGACCATGAGCAGCCTTCTAAAGTAATTGTAAAGGGCTCCCTTTTCAAGAAATATAGCCCAACCAGGGTAGTGTAAGTGCTTAGTGTAAAATAATTTTTCTCTTTTGAGCTGGAGTGTATCTTTCATTGTCTTCATAGCCATCGTCTCCTCATTCTCCCAATGCTGGAATCCGGAAATGCCCTAGTCTAGAATAAAAACTGCACATGATGAGTCCCAGAACTCACCATAACTATTTGTAACAAAATCACTGTTGTAAATGCCCATACAGCAGAGCAGCCAAACATTTATCTGTCAAAGAAAGCACTTACATTCGCTCCTAGGGCCATGTTTTCTGGGTCAAGTAATGTTCTGATCAGCTGAGAGAGTTGATAAGCATTTCCTACAATGAAACAGAACAAGTTAGAACATACTTTGTGCCCTCAAATTTTATGCAGAGGTAAGAGTAACAGAGGCTGATAAATAACAACAACAACAGCAACAACAACAAAAATAATAATAATCATCTTATCAACCACTGACCTGTATCTCCATCACATATCATGTAATCTATCATATGATTAATAAGCATGTCCTAAAGAAAGAAATCCAATAAATAAAATTACCCAGTTAGAAAACATAACAATGGCAACGACTTACTACTGAAATTAAAGGTTTATAAATATAGTGAAAATGACAAAATCCCTGTGTGTAAAACAATAATAATAATAATAATAACAATAATAATAATAATAATTACTATTATTATTAATGTGTGGTTCCAGAAAATATCCAGACCTCCACCACAGTGGGAATTGGAAATTCCAGGGGGGTGGGGGGGTTAGAGGTACAGGAAATTCCAGAGGGGAGGGGGGTTGGACAATAAAATCACTTTCCAAGGGTAAACATCATTTTGTTTTCCACCTGAGTTCGAATGTTGCTTCTTACCGAACTGGTAGATCATTTTTAGGACATGAATAACTTGAAATTTATCATTTAAGATTGTTCCTTTTGATCTTAACCAGGTTTCCTTTCTTCCAAAAGCGTTTTGGATGTAATTTTAAGGGAATTAGACTGACTACAACTCGTTTTATCGCATGCTCGTATTTTCAGCCGCCATTACTTGTTACCAGTCTCCCTTAAGACAGCAACGTGTGCAGCACATCATGTTGCGTCAGTGGATCGATGGAAGAACAGTAGCGTGGCAATTTTACTTCAGAAAGTACAAACTATACATTGTAACCATTTTAGAATGTAGAGTTTCTATTCTCCTTTCATTTTCCCTTAATTTTGTGATTGAAGATGTGGCATGTTCAAGATCGATCCTCGCTCACTGAAATGGTGTTGATTTCACCAAACATTACGGCCATTGCGTCCATGTATAACGTTGCATCAGTCGATTGGAAAACAGTAAATTGAACTTAGTTTTGCTTCAAGATGCAGGGGGTATTCATTGTTATCATCTCAGAAGTCAGAGTTTTTATTCTTCTCTTTGCTTTGCCTTAATTTTGTGGTTGAAAGTTTGACTTGTTCACCAAGCAGCATTCTCGCACGAAATGGCGTTAATTCTATCAACATTACGCCCATGAAGACAAATAACAAATCGTAAGGTTGCCCTGATTAAGGTAAATTGATAAATACAACCGACTTATAACTTTATCTATTTCATTTAAAGTTAGAGATGAGCAAAAACTGCAGATTAGGTTACTTTGTGGTGGTGGAGTGTGTTTTAATGTTGCGAGATCACTCAATAAATGGAAACAGAAGCCTACAAGCTTCTGATGGAAACCGTTACGTACTAACCATAAACTGCTTCATTCTTTTACTTTAATAGTCTTTCTTTGTGAAAATGAACTTTTCCAGAGGGGTTGGGGGGTCTTTGTCACACTTGTGGAAATTACAGAGGGGTGGGGGGGGGGGGGCAATCAGTCCGCTGCAAAAAGGGAAGATCCCGGGGGGGGGGGGGCCTTAAGTGAAATTCCCTCCGCGGGGCGGGCGGGGCGTATTTCTGGTACCAAACCCTTTTGATCTTACCATTGATATTAACTATTTTTTATTTGACTCTAAATAACGTTAGCTGCAAAAATGGAAAATCCAGGGGGGTGGGAGGTCCTAAGTGAAATTCCCTCCGTGGTGGGGGTCTGGATGTTTTCTGGAACTACACATTATTATTATTATCATTATTATTAACTTTATTTTAATTGAATCTGACTAAGTTTTTATCATAGATGGGCACTTGGGTTTAAAGAGACACTATTAAGGACTGGACATGTGATGCAACATTGCACACCTTGTAACTTGTATCTATAATTTGTGGGTAAATTCTGTTCTCCTCTGTCTCCCACTTATTAGGGCTATTACCTGGCTAAGTACTGGTTCAACTGGAGAACAGTCAGCGTTTAACAACAAAACATCCGGCTTTGACGCTGGGAAATCTGGGAACTACATTGCCTGCCACAAAACCCACAGAAAAAGTACTCACTTCTTCTTGTGTTTGTGCCTCTTTCATGATGAAATCCCTCACAAGGTAAGGACTGATGTCAACAACCTGGGAGAACATTTCTACAGATGCCAGCCTGTGCTCTTCATTGTCACTAACCTGCAAACCAAGCATCACAACATGACTGGAGCTTAATCCTGTTTATGAGCCATAATATTGCTACTTTGACTCTCCCTTCCCTGGTTCCCACACCTGGCTAAGGGAATGATAAGTTAAATGCAAGGTTACCACTAGCAATATGTGTTCTGAGCAGAAAGGAGCTCAATAACTCCAACAGACCAAGGACTTCACACAGATGTCACCTTTGCAACAGAGATTGTAACTCTGAAAATTGATCTCTTCAGTAGCAAGAGAGGATACACCCGCCAAGCAACAGCCAGCGAAACTAGGATTTATCACCTAAGGTGAATCTTCAACCTTCAACCCCACGGCCAATTACCTTCACATCCCGTAGATAAAATTACACAAGTGTAACCCTGAGCATTTTATTTTTCAATTTCCTCATGGATAAAGTAAGTTCCCAATCACAAAACATCAGTATATCCCATGATAGCATGTACTTGGATGCTCTTTTCTATTATCCTACTGGAGCTTAGTAAACTTATACTTACAAGCAGCATTTCTAGGGCAGGAAGTAAACCATGGTGTGTAAGTGCCTGAGGGAATAATAATACAGAGTTAAAACGTAATAATTGATTACCTAAGTTACTATGCCTTAATGCTTTTGGCATCAAATATTTGTGCTTTTCTCTGGAAGGCAATTGAAAAAAAAAAGTGGCGAGAATGGTTGAGATTCTTATCTGTAACTCATGCCTTCAATGGTGATTTAAGATGTGCAAGACTTAACTGGGGATAAATGATGCAGATTTGTTGGAACTGAGCTTAGATGTTAAAACTTTTCAGAGAGGTGAAGAGTGGGTTTCAGGCAGCACAGTATAAAGTGACAATGATCACAAATTCAATCGATGCCCCAGAACCACTGCATAAGCTGACAAGTTCCCAGTTGTCTTCCTGGCTCTCTCATAAACATTATGAAGTAAGCCTGTGGAAGACACCGGCAAGCAGTGCTGTAATAGTCTCCCCTAACCATTCCATGACCGCCTACATATGATGAGCTTACTGGGGACAAGTCAGGTGCTTTGGCAGATTTGGTGCAATGCTATCAGCCTGGCAGCCCTTCCTAGCTGACATACAACTGGTAAAACTGCTTTCAAGTAGTACAATTTGCATGAGTCATGCAAATGGTGGTGATGAGTCATACAAGTGGTGCATCGATGAATAACATACTTAATGCATGAAAAAGAGATAAGCGGCATGATTCCTTGTTCAATAAACTAATTGCTTATTCAGGAGCAAGACTCTTTAAACAAAATAAGGTCCAGGATATCAGCAATATAGGTACTAACAAGATTGGTCTTACAGCGGTGTTAAGTCTTGCTTGCTTGAAGATTAGATCGAGAAATGAGGCAATTAATTCTACACAAAACAGGATTTACTCGCTAAAGGTTTTTCACTTCCTACTTCTGGATATTTACTTTGTATTTGTTTCGGAATTGATTTAGTATGCGTGTTAGCTCTAAACCTAAGCTTTCTTCGGCAAACATGAGTGGCTTCAGTCACACAACGATTCTTATTCCCAGTTTCCACCGTCTCCGCTAGGAACGCCTGGGACTAGAATGGCCTTTTTGTGTACTAAATATGAAGGGAAAAAAATGGCTTGCAGATTATGAGCCTCGTTGCTTATCCAAGTGAGACTAAATAGGGTAATATTTTATTACTATTTAAGGCATTAATTGTTTGCTCAAATGAGATGATTTCTACAAACCTTAAAAAACTCATCTTTCTGGTGAAGTTGAAAGTGTAAAGAGAAACCAACTAGTTCTTTCAAAAAGATTACCTGCAAAAAGACATGAATTTGTTAGACATCAATGGACAGATGCCACTAAAGGTCCTAATTTTGGGAGTTTATTATGTGACCTAGACTCAATGAGTTTAACATTTTGTTCTCGTACAGGAAGATGTGAGGACAGAAAATATCATCAAACATTGTTCATCACAAGGAATTTAATCCACTTATCGGACTGGAACAATCATTACAAATGAATGACCTTTGACCTTGAATGGGAAAACGTACACTAATGGATAAAACAGATGGCTGAAAATGGGAGGAAAACTGATTTGGAAAGTGTTAAAATGGTATTCTAGGCCGATTGAATGGCTTAGAACAGGAGAACGGCAAGGAGTTGAAGGGGATATAAGGCAATAAGAAAGAAAATTTATAAATTTAAAAAACTTCAGGTATATAAATAAACAAAACAAAATTACAATAACTAAAGAGATGACTAAACGTAACGGAAAAGGAAAAAAAAAGAAGAAGAGAAGAGAAGAGGAAAACAAGTTCTGCCCGAAATCGAACTCTGGACCTTCTACAAGCCAGGCTGTTTCATTACTACTATGCCACGTGAAACACATTGCCAAGATGTTGATAATACTTTATTAAAAGCCTTTTCCCTAGAACTTCCACCAGTGTGCCCTGTATAAAGTTGATTGAGCCCCATTAAACATGAATTCAGAGATACTTTTCAGAAGAATGACTGCTGTTTTGACGATAACGCCAATGCATTTCATCGCATTAAAGAACAGACGCCCAACTAAGCTGATACAGTACAAACTTGTCTACAAGCAAAACGTGTTTTGTTACCTTGATTTTTGCTCATATCTTAAGGCTAATTATCCAGAATCACTTCCATTTGCTCTTAAAAGTGCTTTTGCATTCGAAATTCATTGCAAAAAGCACTCAGCGCCTCTTAAAACGACTGCAAAAAGACCAAGCACTCTGGTCACTGACTTTCAGTCGAATGACTGTCACTGGCTTTCAGTCGAATGTTGCCTAGAAACAAAAAATGTGCCGGGATAGCAAACTACTGTATGACGCCATGGCGGACACCATCGGATACACATAGGCATAGATGGGTGCTACTCTCTATGATCCACGCACAGTTTGAACTGATGTTGGTGATAGCCGTTTAAACAGCTTGTGATTATTTTGGCATTTTGGAGACTGCCATTTTTAATGCTTTCTGGAATCAACTACTGTCTAACCACTCCTTACAGACACCTCTCTAGTATGGACAGTTTGTTTGATCCCAGAAATGCCAAAAATCATACATTCCCTGCCAAAGCTCTATAATATCGACACCTCTGTAAAGTGTTCAATTGGTTCTGTCCCTTTGGTGTCTGTATTAAAGAGGTTTAACTGTAAACGGATAGTGTTTGCCATTAAAACAGCTTGCTATATCAATCTAACCGTTGGCGACTACCATTTTAACAGAATGGGTTACAACGAAAAATGGTTTGTCTAACAGATTAACGGTTTGATAAAACATTTTATCAGATAACAAAATGGAGATCTAACGCTTTCTGCCGTTTTAATGGATAGCTGTTAGTGTACATTTTCCCATGTGAGGTCACATTCTAATAATATTGTACCAGTTGTTTCTTTTTCTCTTCCAACGTGTCTTCATCAGCGAGTTGCAAAAACATGTCTGCTAAAAACTTTTCATCATCCTGTTAAGAAAAAAATTAAAAGCCAGTTGAATTTCTATAAGTAAACACTCCATACCCAAATAAGAACCAGTATCAAAAAGATATGTAATCACAATTCCCAATAAAATGCTGAACACTCAGCTGCAATATGTGTTTTAAATTTCATGGTACATTCCTGCACATCCGTTTAAGGGGCTACCGCATGCTATTTGCTCTCTTTTAAAAATAAGCTGAAATATGTCTTCGCTTAAAATTAATTTATGGTCCATTTTCGTTACTTAGGACTACATTTAGGCACTGAAACTGTTTCCTGTTCTCTGTTGCTACTGACGGCAAGGATGAACGTGGACTCAACAGCAATATGCTCATGACATGGCCCCTGTAAACCATACTTAAATAATACAGCTATTTTGAGAAAGGTTGTCGGAAAAAGTGCACGTGACAATCCTGAAAGGTATTGTGGGTGCCTTTGAGAACACTGTTCTTCAAAGAAATTTGAAAGAATGGTACGGGAGGCCCGGACGTATGTTTGCGAGTACTAAAGGAGAACAACAAAAGTAGGTTTGACAGGTTCGGTCGTTACGAACAGAGTATTGATCATATCCCATATTACCTTTCGGGATTGTCGGGGGCGCATTTCTTCCGACCTTTCTCAAAACAGCTGTATATAAAGCAGACAGCTGGACCTGGTCTACAAGGATGGCATTAACTATTTAAGACCTTTTATCAACGGCCATCCTGGCACCCTAACCTCAGCTGTCTACAAAAATGTTTAATCCTCAAGCATTGAAGCAACACAAAAAAAAGAAATAGTCATAGAAGTTGAGGGTGAAAGTGTTTCAAGGATAAAGAGAGAAGATTTTATTGGTGATTTTCAGATTTGCCAACATGGTAACTGTGGAAAATGCAACTTTCACTGGCAGTCCACAAAGTTAGAAGGCTTTTGCAACAACCCTTTGTTATTAGTGCAATTTTTTTGGTAAGTTCTCAGGGACACAGGGTAGTAAATTGAAGTACAATGAACAATGATCATATCCTGTTAAACAAAGCCTTGTGCAAATAATTAAAACAAAAAGAGTTGAGACTAACATCACATTAGTATAGGACTTCCCACAAGTACAGTACAATAAATACTAAAAACACCAACAACCTTTGTTTTGAGGCAGTGTTACTTACAACTATCAAAACAAGCCAACCATACTGGTGAATGCACCGAAGAGTATGTTTCACCAAAACAGAACAGAAGAAATTTTCAGATTTCATCTTAACTCTAAAACTGGATTGAATTACAACTGGTCCAAATATCTTTCGAGGAAAAGACTGTTTCATTGATTTTGCTGAGATGCACATTAGTCATACAGTGCAGCTACCACATGATTGTAAGAAATGTCAAGATAAACAATATTTTTTGCTTTAGAAACAAAAGAAATGTCAATAGCCATTTCTGAAACACCTGTGCATGTGATCAAGTGTAGTTTTAAGGGGTCTAAAAGTTTAGGTCAACACACAACATGATGACCCCGGGAAGTAGCACAAAGTTACAGCACCAATGCATGAAATCGTGATCACAAACGTATTAAAGTCAAACCCAACTGACCACAATTTCTGTAACAAAATACAAAGATTTGTAATTTGATATTCTGACAGAAAATTCTAAAATAGGCTGAAGAAACTTGCAGGATTGACTGAAAGTTCCATCAAAATTTAAACAGATCTTAAGAAAAATCCTCCTGGTTTATGTACAGGAAAAGCACTGATATATTTTGTCAATTTTAATTTTCTTACTGTCAGCCGGCGGAAATGTGAAAACTATGATTTTTGACAATGGTTGGTGAAGCTCAGATTTCAAATAGAAACGTAAAGAACGTCGTTTGATTCTTCCTTAACAACAACAATTTTTACTTACTAGGGCAATTCTTTTGAAAATATAAAAGTTGACCCACCTGCAGATGTGTGGCAATTTCTATCCTATTAAAAAGTATAAACGAATGCACTGAAGCCAGCATATTGTCATCAAAAACCGAAGGAGGAGGAAGAATTACGTCGGCGATGTACTGTACACGATACGTTTGATGAATCTTGTTTATAATATCCGAGTTCGTTATAGGAATGATCTCTTTGAAGTTCGCGCTCTCCTTTAAAAATAATCTATGCCGTTGTGGGGCCGGTTTGCCAGGGTCGTACTCCAGACAGCCAACTACATCGAAGACTAAATCATCAGCCAACATAATCTCGAGCAACGAAGGCTTGTTCATAAAAAACAATGACTTAAAAATATCATACAAATGGTGAAGTCCTTCTAAGTTTTCTAAATCTTCACAGATGTGAAACAAATCCAGCAGTTTCCTGATGTAATTGTCTTGTTCGATAGCCAGTGCTAACTTTTCTCGACGAATCGGTGAGGGTAGAACACTGTTAAATAACTCGGCGATTTCGTCGAGTTTACTAAGTTCGCAAGCGGGTAATTCAATTGGGCCTGTTGAATCCATAACTTCCTCAAATCTTTCTTCCGACTCATCGTCTTCGGGGATGTCTTGCGTGATGGTAACAGATGGATCTTTTCCTTGAATCTGCCAAAGAGAATTAATTTAGCACGCTACTATGTAGAGGAGAAAAAAATCGATGTTCAAGAGACTTGATTTTCACTGACAGAAGTGACATTTAATGATTTCGTAAGAGTTTGTGGGTAGGCGATAGATTTGTTAAATACCAAACAAATGCACCTTTCACTTTTAAGTAACGTTCCATTACTGTTATACAAGCAACTCATCTCATAACCTAAGTTTTTACAAATGAAAACGTATTCAAGCTATCGAAGAATGAGCCTACCTGACAAATTTTTTCCCAAATCTCATCGCAGCCCGCTTTCTCTTGAAAACTAAGTGCTAGATCGTAGTTGTCGCCCTCTGACCACACAATTAGAGTCTCCTATCGTGAAAAAAATGCAATTACCATTATAACAGAACTTTCACGAGAAACGAGCATAATTTCAAAAATACTACAAATGACGAAATGTACCTGTTGTTTCTGATAGGCAGTGTGCGGCTGTATTTTTGACTCGAGCAGAATTGAACCTGTAAACGAAGCAACCGGGGTCAATATACAACAGGTTTTCGGGTTTTCTCGAAAAAATAGCCATAATAAAATAAAACAAGTAATAGCAGCGGACAGAACTATCCCCACAAACCGTCTTCTTCGGATCGAACCATGATCGACATTCCCTGTAAACGTTCAACGTACGACGAAGACACGTGCCCCGTACCACGGTCATCCCACTGCCGGTCTTCGTTTAATGTATATAATTTAACACGGCGCCTAGTGCTCGCCATAATCCTGGCCCACTAATATTTTAACGCAATGAACGGTTCCCGCATCGTCCACCATGAGAAAATTACTGTCAATGTCCACCTTCAAATGTGTCCGCCATGCTGTATTGCTCTACTTTCTGCAAGGACCATCAAAACATTAGGGGGCGACCGCAAAATAGTGAAGGGGGTCCCAGAGTTTGAGTGCACGGCGCCATTTTCGATATTTCCCGCGTAAAATTGAATTTTCTTTCAATTCAAAAATAACAAAAATGCTGTTTCTTTTCACAAATTATGCTTTACAAAACCCTAGCGTTCAGTGTTTCGGTTTTTATGTAACCTTTTTAGCTTTTTTTCAACTTTTTAATATGAAACAATCGGGAACATCCGTTCGATTATTCTGCCCTCTCAATTATAAGTGGGATATATTCCAAACATTTTTCTATTAGATCGGAGAGCAGATCGATGCTGAAACGGGCTTATGACGTCATTTTCGATCATTTTCAGTTTCACATCAACAGAGACATTGGAAAATCGTCGCCGTGAATCGAGGCCAGGTGAGTAACAAAAAATAAACTTTTTTGGCATATTTCCTTACACATGAGATCGAGAAAGATATTCATGACTTCCTCCACTCCACATTCCCTCTAATTAGGACATCATCGAAGACCCCAAATTAAAAAAAAGGTGGGTGCTTAAAAGTAACATGGACGGAAGGAAAACCTGGCGCACGAGGAAGAACGCGTGTCCCCCTCTCGCGCCCCTTCTTTTATTACTTTCAAGTGTTGCTACGCAGGCTAAGATCTGCGTCCGGCCCGCTTTCAGCTACTCTTTATGGGGATACTCGATTTCCCTCCCTTACCCCACCCCCTGGAATAACATATTTCAATACAAATTTTAGCCTAAGAAAACAGTATAGTATTCTGCCCTGGGTATTGTTATTCATGAAATGTAAATAAGGTATGGCAAGAGCCATAATGGGAATGGCTCTGGGGTATGGGGAATCGCTCTGGCTTGGGACAAGTCCAAACCGGACGAAGAGTTTCGATGATGCACCAGGGGAGGATCTAGGGGGAGGGTGCAGGGGGTGCGCACCCCCCCCCCCCTGACATACCCTCCGGTTTTTTAAACAAATTGGTATTTTCGAAAAAAAAAAAAAAAAAACAATCGGGTTATTTGGGTGGAGATTAAACAAAAGACAAGTGTACCCACCTCCTAAAAAAAAAAACTGATGCGCCCACGGGGAACACCAAAAACCCAAATACTCGCATGACTGGCGAGATTTTGCATAACTTATTGTCTTAAAATGCTCTTGGGAAAATGCAATACTCCCAGGAGCATTTAAAAACAATGGTTTATGCAAAATTTGGGGGGCAAACAGAGTGTATTATGGGGAATTGGAAAATAGAAAATACTGATGACGCGTTACTACCCAGTCTAATTGGTCGTGCCGCGTAGGAAATCGGGGACACCAGTAGCGTCGCGAAATGTTGGCTGTTTTCTTAGGTTATACACTTTCCTTCAGTCATCAACTTCTCGTCCTTTTTTACCTTCCATTTTGCGGTACGATCTGCATTATAGAGCCAGCACATTGAATTGCAATGATTCTTTATTTCTAAGAGAGACAACTAGATGCCAGCATGTAATGGAACGAAGAATTAAACTTAAATTATTCAAGCATGTAACAAAAAAAGGAAGAAAGAGTTTTCCACAGTGATTTTCGACAAAGCATTTGCAATCTAAAAAAGACAGAAAACTCAAAATCTATTTAATTTTAATTGATTAGCCAAACCATCCAAGTTCTGACAACACTTATGGCGTGCATGTAAAAACTCACCCATAATGACAAGGGTCATAAGTGGGAGATGTCTTGGAAATAAAGTTAAGGGATACTTGTTACTACAAAAGTTTCCTTCAAAATGAAAAAAATTGAAAAGTGTCATTTTTCGTTTTCAGGAGTGCAAAGGCAAGCGCGAACCGAGCGAGAAGCGAATCGGGGGAGGTTTATGTTTCGCGCTTTCCCACGACGGCGCGTGTCTCGTATCCTCCTCGCTCGTCTGAAAAACACGAGAAAATAATGCATGTTCTTCAGGCTAAGGACACTGCGAAGATAGACATTAATATAATTAAAACTACAATTTTTGTCAAGAGTGCAATGAGACAATGACCTGACTTTGCAGTAATCATTTCCGATTTTGATCACTCTTTTCTAGAACTAATTTTTAATCAGGAAGAAAGATTAAATGACCACCTGGTCGGAAAAAAAAACTTTAGCTGAAGTAACTTCTCATTTTAAACTGCCTGCAGTTTTATAACCATTTTATATAATTTCTACTAAGAGTAAGTGCAATTTCCTCTAAAGCCAAAACAAAAAACGATTTAGAGGTCACTAACTGAACCCTCGCTCATACACAAGCATCAAAACTTGAAATCGAGATGAATCATAGGACACGAAAGGGCAGGCGAAAATCCCTTTTTGCGGTCTAATGTTCACCGACCTTTCAAGGCGCACGCATTTATAAAAGTACTAAATTCTTCGTCTAAGAATGAAATTGGTTTCTTACTGGTTGCATTTCTGTTACATTTAAGGATGCTGACCGAATCTCAGTCTCAAAGAACGTACTTACGCGAACTATAAACTTGTTTACATTTATAAAATTACATTAAATAGAGCTAAAAGAAAACGCAACGATTACAAGACTGCATCGTACAATTGAAGCGGCTGGTCGCAGATTATTCGTTGAGGGCGAAGCGCGGATATGTCGATATGTCACGGAAAACGCTGCAAAGGGGCAAGGCAAGCCGGTCCGTTTTTTTACGCCAACTTTCACATTTTTTACAACATATCCTTAAATCTATAGAAAACTTGCTATAATACCAACTTGGGGTTTCACTCGCATTGTTGCGCTTTTCGACTGTCTCTTAAGTCACTTTTCGTGCTACTGAATTATCTTAAAATGACCATACATAACAAGCCGAAACTGGAACAAAGTTTCTTTTCTATTCCGTGCAATTTAATCCTTGTCAATGACCTCCCGTTTCAAACAGTCCGCAAGAGCTCTGCGCATGGCTAACTTGTTCGCATCCTCCTGGCTGCTTTTTGACGGCGGAGAATCAACTTGCTCGCCAGCGGTGACTCGACGAGCTGTATGAGCGGACATCGGCCGAGCCTTCGACTCCTGTTCGGTATACTTCGTCAAGCTTTTCTCGCGTTCCTGTCTTTTTAATGCAAGGAGTTTGTCTCGTTGCTGCTTTAGGTACTCAGAGCGTCTTTTCATCTCTTCAGGAGTTATTTCTTGCTTCTACGAGGAAACATCAAAGAACAAAACTTTTAGACAACAATAGATGGGTTGTAAGAGTTTTCTCAGAAAGAGAAAACCAACTTCATAGTCTTCATAGTCAAACCTAGAAAATCCAATTGCAAGCATGTCATTAATGGAATGCGAAGAAGAAAAAGTAGAACAGTAAATGGGTTCGCCAAGACCTTTTCTTCAATAAAAATGCGCTTCAACAATACAGTCTGATACACAGGCTTAACGGCTACTTGTCTTAATAATCGTCATTCTACCTGAACCGGCTTGGCTGTGCTACTAGCAGCATCCTCCTTAGCACTTTGCAGCCATCCTGCAGCTGCATCAGCCGGTGTATCTGCTGCTTTCTTCGGTTTCCCTGACAAAGGTGGTAACCCTGTAGTCTGGGGTTTTTCCAAACGTTTGGTGTCCTGTGCAGGAGATTTTGTGCTTGAAGGGGAAGGCTTCGGGACTGGTTTACTCTCCACAGTGGAGGTCTTGGCTGCTTGTTTGCTTTCCACATCAGGAGGTTTAGCAGAAGGTTGGACAGTCGACTGCTTAACTTCATCACGTAATTTTTCGGCTTCAGCTGCTTGCTGTTTCTGCGCTTCTAGTGAAATTTGAAGAGCTTTTTCTAATTCTTCATGTTCTTTTTTTGCTATTTCCTTTAGCCTTAAAAGGAAGAAAAAATAAGAAAAGGTCACATGCCCACATACAGACCACATTTAATTGAACTGCCGCTCTTTCACTTGCTCAAAGCTGTGTCTTCCTTTCTGTATGGTGTGCAACACTATCCTAAGTTCAGAAGGCACAGCATACTAATAAGCCAAGACCTACCTGAACATCTGAATGTAGACTGCAAACAGTCCCTCATTTCTTCAGGGATGGTTGAGCGAGCGAAATACGCGAGGGCGTGAAAATCGCCACGCGCAAGGAGAAGTGGAAGGAAAGTTTTCTCCCTTCCCTCCGAAGGTCGCCTTGCTCGCGGGTGGCGATTTTCACGCGCGCTCACGTGTTTCGCTAGCTTTACTATCCCAGAGGGAAACGAGGGAATACTCGCAATCTAATCTGAGTGGGGAAAGTGCATCTGCAGCGATTTTGTTACCTCTACTTCCTGCATCCTTGACGCATAAAAATCCCCAAAGATGCAAAGTAATTCATGGCATGCGTCCCTAACACCCCTAACACCTGGCTCATGAATAATATTGAATATGCCTGATATAGTGGAAAGATTGTTTAAGGTAGGCGAGGCCTTTTTACTGTTCTTCAAGGTTAAGGTTTGAAAGAATTGAAGATAGTAGAGGGGCAAGCGATAGAAAACATATCTAATCTTGCCCAAGACAACAAAGTGACATATGACTTAAGAAAGAACAGAGTACCATGACAGCAAGAGTACTTCTTTACTACCCATGTTCTCATAATGAACAATCACATCAAGTAAATAGAAAGAATGATGAAAGACCATTGAGCACCTTGTACTTTCTTCGGTGATCACCTTCTCCGGGACTGGAAAGTTTAAAGATTTTCTGAACGAAGTAAGAGCAAGATGTGACGTGAAACAATAAGAAATAGCAATCATTTTGTGTGGTTAAGCGCACTGACAAAGTCATGGAATTTTTACTAATAAAAGTGAATTAATGAACAAAGTCTGTCATCAGCCTTTGTAATAGTCATTTTTGTTTTCTTCTAGTGAAGGGGGAGAAGTGTGAGGACGCAAGAGGGGGACAATAGCATAGGCGGGGTGGGAGAGGTGGAGGAAGAAAGAAAACGCCTGCTGCCGACCAAGAAGAGAAATCAATAGATTCAAGAGATTAGCTGAAGAACAGAGTCTTATCACCTGGAATGTTCACTATCTGTGACTACACTTTCCAGTCTTTGGGAGGACAGAAGTTGGCAAGGAAAGCAGGTTAAGAAACAAAATTATTTGGTTGTTCAAAGGAGATGTGTTGAAATATATTTTAGTCCGGACGGTTGTTATTGTTGACCATTTATTTTAGTATTCATTAACACATGTTAGTCAAGTGAGAGAAGCATGGGGATGCGAAAAGGGGAAGCAAAGGAATAGGCGAGGTGGGAGGATTGGGAAAGAAAGAAAATGCTTGCTGGTGACCACAAACAGATGATGACAAACAGAATGGCTATTTCAATAATAAACCAGAGTTAGGAAAAGAATAAATAGATAGAAGAGACTAACTGAGGAAGAAAGTCTTATCACCTGGAACATTCGCCATTGTCTGTGACAACACTTTCTGGTCTTTGGGAGGCCAGCGGAGGTTGGCTAGAGCAGGTTAAGATTAGAACAACAGCATTATAATAACAAGCGCTTATGTGGTTCTTCCGAGGAGAAATGTTGAAATATATTCAAGTCCGGATAGTTATCATTGTTGACTATTCATCAGCATATGTGCATTTAGAGTACAGTAGGGATGGTCGGATTGTGTACTGTGAACCTATTGCAGGGATAAGTCATTTGGTAAAGACTGGACTGGACTGGACTGGACTGCAGAGTGGGAGGTCAAAGAACTCACAGAAGATGCTTATACATATACTGGCTTTGTTCGCACTGTAAATGGCTAGAGCTTCAGCGAAAATCCGTGTAAAAATGGCAGTCCTGTCTTCAACAGGGGCCAACATAATCTGTTAACCTATTGCAGAGATTCCAACCCTCCCAAACCTCCTGTTTCTGCCTAATATTATTCGCGTTTTGGAAACTCTTCCATTTCTCTGCTTAACGAGTCTTTTTAGCACGCTTTGCCACTTTTCTGCCACTGGTTTCTCAGCCATTTTTACCCTTTTGTCATCTGATCATGAGCCTGCAATAATTTTGGGTGCAGTATTTCCATTGACTGTGATCTCAAAATGCAGGAAATGGCATCTTGAAGGCACATATCTTAAAATTTTTCCCTGAAAAGCATGCTGCCGGTTCCCCTACTAGAGGCTCACACCTTCAGCACTTGTGGGAGCTGCTATGCCGCTCCTAAGACCTCCCTTTTTTAGTTGAAAGGGATGGAATCTCTGCTGTAACTGTCCTCAAAAGGCTTTCAGTGTTAAACATACTTAGTTTTGTTCTGTGAAACTTACCTTGCTGGTTATCTTATAAAGTTACAAATCTAGTTTGCCAAATTCAGCCGTATCTCCTCTCTCCTTGCTGCTAAAGTAAAAGATGTTTTAGGCAGAGAGTGAGGAAAGACGACTGTATACTTCCTGTATTAACATTCACAGGCTATGACAACTTACTCTAACCATTACCTCTCACTTTCCTCTTTGGACTCCGCTAATGTTTTCTCAAATTCCTGTTCTGCTTTTCCTTTACCACTCTTCTGTGATTCATACTCTTCCTTAGACCTTCTCAATACCTCCTGCATTATAGCATCCTCATCAATGATAGGAGCAGGGGGGGAACCAGGGGTTGAAGCTGCACTGGGTGGGGTGGGGACAGGTCCAGGCATTGGCATAGGCATTGGGACATTGTGAATGTGTTGAATAATCTGCAAGGCTTGTAGCTGCAGCTCAATATTCTTCTGAATCATTAATTGTTTAAACACCTCATAATCCTCTGCAGCCCACAGCTGGTCAAAGACATCCTTTATACACGTCAAAAGAAAGAAGAAATGTTAATTGAAACAGTGTTGTGAGAAAGTTTTGAAGTAGATGACTGAGTTGTCAAAGTAAGCGGCCAGTCCAGGGATATCTTATTTAAAAAATGCCACCAGTAAAGAAATGCCAAGCAGAGTAGCCGGCCAATACTAAACAAGTAGGCAGCAATTTTTGCTGGCAGCCAGCTACTTTTGACAACCCTGATTGAAGGAAACCATGTGAATGCCTAGAAAATTTTTCTGAATACATGAGTGGTCACAAGATTCATGTTAAATACATTGGAATACTAACGTAACAAATGGAGGGTCACAGAATTCTGGTTCTATTATGGAGGTCAGGTCATGAATATAGAACTTTTCTGCATTCCACCTTACTGTCAAACTTTCAATATTAAAACGGTGAACACCATGAATGTTTATTACATGTATGTTATGACCAGTTACAATACAAAGATAAGGACAAGTGGCCAAGCTATTACTGTTGCTGCTTGCACTTTAGTTTTCCCACACTTGATTGGCTCTTCCCATTCCAGAAATATTTCTTGTGTTCACAGCATTGTGAGTTTCACAGTAAGAGAGCGGAATAAAATGAACGAGGTTGAGGCCATAGTGGAAAATCTGACATGAATTTGTTGATCACTGTATTTTGTCAATCCAAGCCTCAGGTTGGTGCCTTGTTTGTTCCCTGCACAAAGCCAGGAAAGTCCATTAATTTAAAAGGGTTTCAAGATATGAAAATGATTAAATGTTTTGTCTGGCATTAAAAGATTATGGCCAAATTATATACTGGTAATAACTACCAGTATATTTAAGAGCTGCTTTAATTCATTAATTAATAATTTCCTTGCGTAAAACAACCAGGAGCCCCTCGATGTTCCTCCTCCACCACATGCACAAAATCCAACGTTCACTTTCAATATTTTACAAAAGTGCATAGCAAAGAAAAGAGAATTTTCAACAAGTTTTCTGAGGCCCTGAAAGAAAAATGTTTATATTCCAGGAGTTTACCAAAAAGTTCCAAGAATAGTACAAATCCTGATTAATTAGTGTAGAAGCAACTCTTTCCACTAAACTTCCTTCTTTGAAAACTTTCATTCATGACCTGTGTTTTAGTTCTTTAGAAGTTATTCCTGCAGGATTTTTCCAGGGATTCTGGATGAATGAACCTACCCTATGCATTCTACTGAACTGTGGACTTCCACTTCCTTCTTTACATGCATTCATAAACTGTTCCGCAGTTATTCCAACATCTTTCAAAAAGCTTGCCAATAACTTATCCACCTTAAACAACAAAACAATAAGTTGGATGTTCAGGCAGTCCTCATTAAGACAAGTGTATAACAGAATTATGTCATTTTTACAGTGGAAACCCAATTTCTAGCGCAGGACATATAACATAACATAACGAAACAACTTTATTTAAGTGTTAAATGTATTTAGCTTTATAAAAATTAATATAAGATAGCTAATTGGGTACACTAATCTAAAAATACATAATAATTCATAATAATACATATTAAAATCCTAAAAATCTTAAAATCATAAAATTGGGATCTGCAAAGGTCACAACAAATTAATAACAGTCACAGTTATTTTCTAAAATACCAGAAACATCTAAATTTCTGATAGCGTTCTTGAAAGACTGAAGACTGGTGATTGCTTGACCTTGTTGGGTAGTCTTTTCCATAGTACAGGTCCAAAGTAACAAATTGAAAGTTTGTCATATAAGGTGAGGGCAAGATGAATATTTAAAAGACACTCTTGCTCTCCCAGTAACCTGTTGCTGAAACTTTTTCACCTGCAGCAGCCATGCAGGCCTAACAACCCTATCTTTCATTCGGTCCCAGCAAATGCTACTAGAGCGGTTTTCATTTGAGTGTCGAAAAGTAATTGGTTTTGCACTTTCTACACGATGCGATTGGCTTAAAAGATTCGCGCCACCTTTTCATCCAATCAGAAGTAAAACCAAAGCCAATTGTGACGAGCATGCATTTTCCCGCGCTTTGCGTCAGCCACATGTAATTACTGCGAGTTTTGATTGGTTCAATGTATTGTCTGTGTCCTATGTGATTGGTCAGAGTAATTACTTTGGTTTTGGTTTTACGACACTCAAACAAAAACCACTCTAACCCATTTGACAACTTGTTAACATTAAAACATGTTAGCCCCAGGGTTTTCAATAACAGCCGGTGGCTGACAAAATTTGCCGCCTATTTCACGGGCACTCGCCACCTACTTTTCTTTGGAAATTACCCCAGAGTATTCATGTGTCATGTGTTGTCATTGAATAAAAAGGCTAAAATCTAATGATGTCTGTGTTATGTTCAAACAGTCTAAGAAACAAGCAGAACCCAGCAACCCCTGGCACCTTAAATTCTACTCTTACCCAGCAAGAAAGTCTTCAGTTTTTTTTACATCAGAAATTAAAAAAAAAAAAAGACTTTATAAGGGTACACAATTACTGGTAAACGACTGAGAAGTTTTTATTGTGGGCCCCAAAGTTAAGAAACCCAACTGGCTGGTGGTATGCCAGTTGCCTAATTTACAACGGTGACTGAGGAGTTGAACTCGTGTCTACCGAGAACAAATCCAGCTAGTAGTTAGGGCAGGTATTGAACACAGAGCCTGGAGCCAGATTATAATTCCAGCACTCTGACAACTCCGTCACCCTGCCTCCTCACAGACTGGGCACCCTGAATTTAACAGATTCAGAGCAATGGGCTTCCTACAATGTTTCTTAGAGCACAGCTCTGCGTATGTGTAGGTGGGGAGGGGGTGAACCCACCCAAATCGTGTAATGTAAACAAAACAGGGGAGAAAGAGAGAGATGCCCTCAAACCCTGGAAGGCAAAAGTTCACCAATATTTGGTGCAACGTGTAAAATTACATGCGCCATTCTAACCAAACAATATGGAGCCATCCTAAAAATATCCAGTTTGAAACATTACACAGAACCAAGAATATATTTTCAAAGTTTTTTCGCAGGAAGATAGCCATGTATGGGTGTTTTGCTCTCTTTTATCATTTTCTCTTGCAATCATCAAAGAAAAGGACTGGCTCATTAGGGATTTTGGGATTTTAGATATATAGCTAGTACATTTCATATTTTGAATTTAATTAATTAAAACCTCTCCTTCAAAGTGCAATGAAGATCTGCCTACTGAAAGTTTAATACAAAAAAAAACATGAATTTATTCATGGGCGGAAACTAATAAGATACATATCAATATTTTAAACATTCATGTTTGGAATACTGCAGTGAGTGTCCCACCAGTATCTCTTTTATATCTTTTCAAAATCATGAAAAATTAACTGGCAGCAATTTACAGAATTCTGTTTTGTAACATCTGCAAAACGACTCCGCAAATTAAATACAAGCGACAAACACTTGAAAAAGCTTAAAATATTTGAAGTCTCGAGATTATTTCCAAATAGCAAATCTTGAGCAAACAGTAGGAGCAAAAAAATAAAGTTTTCTTACCATGTCCTTGTATGATTTATGTATTTTTTTATATTCCTCATGATTTTCTCCATCTGGATCAAAAACTGTCAAAGCATTCAAAGAAGAAATCATAATAAACAGATTCGAAGAATACAAAATGACTGCATTTCGCCAAATTTTATAATCAACAATATCAACAAAAACCCAGGGAATAAAATTCCCAAAATGAATGGGGAAACTGCAGCATACCTAAAGAATTATGTTCTATAAAGGTGCGAACCGGAAAATTCCATATCGGGGAGGTTAAATAGCCGATAACGGCATCAAAGATAAATTCTCTCTCGCTGGCAGACATCTTCCGTTTAGCTTTTGCTCTTGGCAACTGCCTCTTTATGGTGGAGCCAACAGCTTCTTTCAAGGGAGCAGAGGTGAAGGTTTTAACTCACTTTTCAGAGTTTTGGAAAAGGTCCTGTTAAGTCAATTAATTAACCAATTTTCATCATTTCTAAGCCCTGAAATTTTTTATTTAAAAAAGAGAATAAAAGTTATTGTTGGAACTTAAGTTTAGCCAGCAGTAATTGTAGAAAGTCCCTTACTAGTTTTACCCTCCCTCCCCTCCCCTAGGCTTATCTGACTAGTTACTATTCTCCCGCTTAGTAACTCCGAAAGCAAACTTGTCGGTGGAGAAGAAGATTTGCTCCTTTCACGAACTTTTGATCTTCGATTTTACTGCAAAATGTTGAAAAGACGATCTCAGTCGACAGATATAACACCTTTGGTGAACAGTGCAGTTGAGAAACTGCAGGAACTTGGTATGGAATGAATGATTGCTGCTATAGATCCAAAATTAATTGTCCAGTTCTTCTGCAGTTATAGTAATTTGTCTTCCAGTTCTATTAATTTTTTGTGATTGATGTAAATATTTATGTTCCTAGGGCATAATGTCAAGACAAGCAAACACAGTGTTGAACCAGTGGATACCTCTGGCTTGGATATTGTCATTAAAGCCCTCAAAGACTTGGTAAGCTTTAAAGAGTTTTCGAATTATAGGTAGAACTACGATCATAGCTAGTCCTGAAGCTAAAGGTATTGGGCAGGCTACCACTTTCTACCTCTTTTTCTTCTTCTTTCCCTGGCCCCGTTGTTCTGTTATATCTCAACACTGAATAGAGGGGATCGGGGAGTGTTTAGCAAATTTAGGGAAAAGCATCTCTTTTGGTAAACTGCATGGAGTAAAGCAGTGATGCTGTTAAGTTGTACGTTCAAAGTAGATGGTGAACATGCAGGCTCTGTAGCTAGTTTCACATTACCCTTGAGTCGTGAGAGATTCCTTGTAGGCTGTGGGTCAGGTTGTTCCCTTGTGACAGAGCAGCACCAGACTGGATTATGGTATTTTTTGTTGATGCCATCTTCTCCAGATGGATCCTAAGGATTTGGCTTGTTTCAAGATTTTTAATTGTTTTTACTTCCAAATTCTGTAAAAAAAATACCATTCCAGACCTTTCAAAGTGGATAGAAGTTTCATGCACAACTAGGTTGAAGGGGCAGGGATGCGGGTACTCCGGTGAAACTATACCTAAAATTCCTGAACATCTCTGGGCTGACTAACCTAGTCTTGTCCTCAGTTGTCTCTCACTTATCCCTACTCAAGGGATTAGTGCCTAGGAGGTGCCAGCATGCAAAGAATGTCATGCTAGCTGATAGGTCAGGGCTAATGGATGTTCGGATTGCTCTAGTGAATTCTCTTCTTAATTTGCTCAAGGGACAAGTGGACTTTTGTGGGGGAATTCAAATTACAGATTAAAGGACTTTAATCAGGAAATTCAAAATTCATGTCAATTTAAAGCTGTTTTTTCAAGGTAACCAGATGAAGCCAAATAATTATTATTACAGTTTTATTACAATGAATAACAATAAAGCAAATGATTATTAATAGCTAATGGTGTTATAATAAGTTAATAAATTAATAATAATAAATTAATTATTGGTCCTGCTCATCAAATTTTTTTGGTGGGGGGTGGGTGGGGGGGGGGACTAGCTTGAGTGACTTTTGGGCTAGTACATGCTAGGTACAGCTTGCCCTTCATCTGTAAAACTGACCCTATGCACCAGCTGGATCCATGCATGAGGGGTGAAGGGGAGGGGGAGAATTAGAAGGAAGAGGCCTTCAGCTTTCTTCCCATTATCTTTATTGACTTCTCGTGCTTGTCTTCCGAAACGACATATAAATCTTAAGAGACAACTCGGAATGAGGAAGACCCATGCAATCACCTTCAGTTCTACAGTTTAGAGGGGTTCACCAATGCATCTTTGACAGACAAACAAGGCTGAAAATATGGCTATGACAACTGTCTGAGCTCAGTTTTCACAAAGGATAACAGTGGCTTTTTCCAAGTTGCAGGAAGTTTAAGTGTCTATATTCAAAACAATATAGTATGTTGTAGTTCAAAATGAAGTTTAAGTCAATATGGTTTCAACCTAGATCAATTCTGAATTTGCTTTGTTTCTTAACCCTGATTATACATGAACGGGCTAGAAGATAAGGGAAATTGAGAATCAACCCAAATTAAAACCATTTTATCCTTTCATTTTGACCCAGTGAGGGGAAACCTGGGATGTTATTTTTTTGGCTAAAAATCTTGATTGTTTCAGGAAACAGAGAGACTAAAATTGCATGAGTTGCTGGAGACAGAAACCATTACAGCAAGTGTTCTACGCTACAAGTTGCAGTATTTCCCAAGTGATATCAAGAATGAAATACAAGGTACACCGTTGATGAGTATAATTTATTTTTATTTCTTTCTAGTGCTTATTCATGCCTTATTCTGGGAACTAAGTGGAATGCAAAATATTCTTTAGTTATGGCAGCCTTATGGGTGACCATCAAGGAGAATATATTTATGCAGTAAAATGGAGCTAGTATAGTCTTTTTTAGAAGGTTTTAACTGGGCAGTTACTTCTGTCTTTACTAAAGCATTGGTTCCAAAGATCAAGCCTCCCACAGATGGTCAGGACAATTTTTTAGATATTGAATGCTGGAAAACCTTGATTGGGAACAATGAACTAACATGGGAAAATTATTGATGAGGTATTTGCCTGAAAAGAAAAAATCTTACGAACACAAATCTCAAAGGCTTTGTTATGATTACTCTTTAGCTGCTGTTTACTCAGCAAGACAATCAAATGAAGCAGAAATCAAGAGATTAAAAGTAAGTACATTAAAAAGAAGTTGAATTTTTCCAGGAGACATGACTTGTAAATTAAGCTTTTTTAAATCTCGTCATTTACGGAAATTTGATCTTGTTACCAATTATTACAAAAGGCCTATTGTTTTCTCGTAGGAACCAAACCAACTGCTTGTTTAAATATTATCAGGGTTTATTCTAGCGCACGTCCTTGCAGGATTTCCACAATTTGGAAAAAAATGCCACATAAGATTTGCGTTTGTGCGTCAAATGGAGCACCAAAAATGGACCCAAGGATAAGTACTATTTTTTTGAAATAAAGAATTCGAAAACATCACTGACAACAACACTGATTTGATGGCTGCTCTATAAACTTACTTTGAACTTTTATAGCCTCGTACTCTCTCAGTTGCCTTTCTCTCCTTCGTTTGAGTCCTTATTTCACCAGACAAACATCCGGGATTCTGTTGTATTTCGAACCCAGGCTTTTTCAGTTGCCCAGAATGTTCCAAAATGGCGGCAAAGAGTCAATAAATGTTCGTTTTCTCACGGAACAGTCTGCACCAATACCTTTTGGGGGACCCCCTTTCTTGGACCCCCTTTAGGGAAAAGGGCCCCCTAAAATTACAGAAGGGGACCCATTTGACCCTCATTAGCCAATTTCTAGAATAAACCTTGTATTAATTAAGGACTAAAAATTCCTTCAAAATCCCAACTTGGGATTGCACAGCAAAGAGAAATTAGATTAACCATTATTTTTGTTGCTGGGGTGTTTTAGACACATCTGAACACAATCATCAAGAACATTAAGTCCTTGGAGGAAAGGCATCAAGACCTTGCAAAAGAAAATGCAAAACTGGAGTAAGTTACTAGTAACTGTATGTTGCAATAAAAAATACAGGGTCAACTTGCTCTCTAAAAGAGAGGTCAGTGGGACTCTTCTTTTCAGTGAGATGTAATTTTTAAATTTAATTCAAGTCAAAATTTTTTAGCCTTCATTTGAAGGTCAACTGATTGTCAATTTCCTTTATCCCTTTGCCCTAATTTCTGAATAGTTTGGGCTAGGAGAGAAAGGTATTAAATCGAGAATCAATCCAGGTAAAAAGGTTTAACCTTAATTTGACCTATTAGTCATGTGCACTTTGTAAAAAGTGTCTGTAAGTGAGGGTTGGTTGGGAGAGTTACCAAACTATAAAATGACAACAGATGTTCAGAAATAAAAACACAGGTGTCATCACAAAACTTGATAAAAAGTGCTAGTGTGGAAATCAGACAAAATTTATGTATTAAATCAGTTTGATATATCCGTGTTGCGGAATTTTCTTTTTAGGCCTGAACGGAATGATATGCAAACAGGGCATGATGAAATCATTGCGCTTCTCAATCAAAAGATGGCTGACAAGGCAAGGTAAGGGGTTTACAATATAAATGTTCAAAATCCACTGAGCAAGAAAAAAGATTCACAGTCACCCATGCAGGTTCTTAACAGTTTTCGTCTGATTTTTAAGGCCAGTGTCTTGTTTTATCAACTTGCCTTCATACATTAAGATCCAATGTCTTCTTGAGGCTGGACTTACAATCTTGGACAGCAAACCCCCATCCACCCCCCCCTGCACACCCCCACCCCCCCTCCAAAAATCATTTCCCATCTTTTATTTGGGGGAGAGGGGAGGTCTAGGTTTGCCATTTATTTTGTCCAAGATTGTAGCCTGATATTTTGATATCAGCTTAGAAGGGGTCTTGTTTTCTAGGGTAGCTGCAAACGTGTTGCAAGTTTCACAGTTTAAGTGATCATTACCATTGTTCACTCACTCACATTCATTGACTCACTCACATTCATTGATAGAGTATCTAGTTACAAACTCTTAGGGGTTATTATCTCTAATGACCTCTCTTGGAATGAACACTGTGACAGTATCCATAAAAAAGCTACTAAGCGATTGTTTGTGCTGCGGACCCTCAAGAGAGTTGGACTGGGCACTAACGATCTCGTGTTAGTCTACTGTAGTATTGTTAGATCCATTGTTGAGTACGCCTCGCCAGTTTGGGCTGCGATCCCTTTATATCTTGATGAGTTAATTGAGTCTGTACAGTGGAAAGCCCTCAAAATAATATTTGGCCGGGTAGACTATGCGGAAGCCTTGGTCTTGGCCGGCCTGGAGTCTCTTAGTGACAGGAGAGTAGGAGCTTGNAAATTATGTGAATAGTTTTAAAGATGTTTTGTTTCGTTGAAAAACCCCCCCCCCCACATACTAACTTTTGCGGCAGAGGGGGAAAAAAAAAAAAAAAACTATCCCCACTTTGTTTTATATGAGGGGGGGGGGGGGGGGAGGGGAAGACCTGTTATACTGTCTCATTACTCTTACACCTGCACTTTACAAGAATCACTTCACTTATCCTCCATGAAAACCCTTAATCAACCCACCTAACACATCATCACTACCAGTACTAACAAACAATTCTCTATTACTACACTTTTACTTACTTCACTGTGAAGCATTTTCTCCTGTATCTGACTTCTTGTACTACTGTACACTGTATGCATGTCCTCTCTAGCCTTTGTCAGCTTTCAATGCAATATAGTACCCTCCTATTAATGATGACTATGGGTGCTTACCAGCATTAACCATCTGGCTGGAAATCTTGTGCATGAACATTTAACAAATAAATTAATTTAAAGTTACAATTGGGATGAGTATGGTATACCCGCAACATGTTATATCCAAATCAGCTGGAAAGATGAAAAAGAGTAGAAAGCTTGTAATCTCATGCATCAAATCACACCCCATATTTTTTGAAGCTTTGGAATGGTGCTGATCCACTCTTGGGAAAGAATTTTTACTTGACATTTATTCCTTATTTCATCTTTTTTCTTATCTATCCAGCAAGCAAATAACTCTTAATGAGACTCGTGACAAACTCAGAGAGACGTACAAACGGGTAAGATGATTATAGGACTGAAAAATAATCATGATTTAAAAACAAAAAGTATCATTTTAAATTGTGTTTTTTTTCAGTCAGTTTTTGTATGAGAATTAACTGAAAAGTAGCTTGTGGTGCCTACTTTTATACCACCATGCTATGACTGGATCTTTCGTCTTATTTCCAATGAATAAATAAATAAAATAATATTGTCTTGAATGGACATCCAAACTCAGCAGTAATAAAAATTACTGTAGGACTTTCTTCCTTAATTTTAAAGACTCATAAAATTGGATGAAAGAATGAACTTCAAATTTCATCAACACAGATAATTGAGCTGGAAGACTCTATTGTTCAACTGAAAGAAGATTTGGTTCATGAACGAGAGGAAGCACGGTTGGAGAAAGAGAAGCTGAAACAGTCTGTGGTAAGAATTTGTCAGGACCATGTTTCATGTATACTTGTATGTATGATTTATGTTGTGAGCCATGGTGATTACATGACTTGTATAAAGTTCATGGCCATCCCTTAGAAGACCCGTCCTTCCACCCATAGATAAAGACCTTATTTAGCCTGTGTCAAAATGCTGTCCCCCTTTTACTAAGCCCGCCGAAATTTACCTGACTCCAAAACCCTTAATGCCACTATCTTTATTGAGACATTTTGTCCAAGTTGTTGTACATGGTTTCAAGTTTGTCAAACCAGTCTAATCATATTTTTATTTATGATACATTTTGCCATAATCTGAGACAAATGAAAACAAACAATGGACTAGTATGAAAATTTCAATGGCAAAAAAAATTGAGCAACAACAATGCATAATGATAGATGCCCACACGCACGAATGTAAGTGTTAACAACATTAAATTCTAGTTTAGATTTCTCAGCTTCAGTGTACAGAAATATTTTGTTTTTTTTTTTAGGCTGATACCCAGAAAAAAGCTGAGGAGCAGAGGAAGACAAACATAGAAAAGAGAAAGTAATTACCTCTAGATAATTATTATTACACATATATAGATCAAATTTAAAAGGAAAAGGAAAATTTGCTGGGGGATTACAGGGTATTTCTGCTTTGATATTTTTTAATGTATTTACTAACATTGTTATAAAAATTATTTACTGTCAGTGTACATTTACTTACCATAAGTAGGCTCATTAACAGAACAATGCAGAATAGCATGAACCAAACATTAAGAAACTACCAAGTGATTGGATGCTGACCAAAGTCCCAAGGGAGTTGACTGTAATTGTATTGAGCCTGCAAAAGTCCTCAATTGGTGCATCTAGTGATCTGCGTAGCCTGTGACTTTTTTTTCTGTTCAACAGAACTTAAGTTGGTCTTAACATTTGAGTCTCATTTGTCTGATCAGCTTATGTCAATTACATTTTATACTGGAGGTAGATAGTCAAGGTTTAATGCCACCATCTTGATGGTGAGAGTGGAAACCCATGCCTTGTAAAAGTTTTAAGCAGAACTGAAAAAGTTCTTAAGAGACAAATATTTTAGTTTGTAACATTTTCATTTTAGTCTGAAAGTCGTTAGCCTTTGTATTTTCATGATAGTTAAATCTTTTAGTCTGACTGTAATATTTTTCACTTAGCCTTTTTAGGGTTTAAACTTTTTCACCTTTAGCATTTTATATTTGATTGTAATTAGTAGTTTTAATATTATTTAATCTTAGTCAGTGGACTTCCCTGAAAACCACTTAATATGATGGGAGCCTCCTCTATAAAGATTATTTATTATTATCATTATTATTATTATTATTATTATTATTATTATTATTATTATTATTGTTGTTGTTGTTGGTGCTTGGGTGCAGGGAAAGTGGAAGGTGGGATTTTAAGTTGTGTTATGTACTATTCATTCCTCACCTGCAGCCACTAACCTCTCAAACTTGGTAGACTGCAGTCATTATCAGATGACACTCAGATAACTTTGAAGTAGAAAGATGTAGAGAAATATAATATATTGTTTTTCTTCTCCAAATTCTAGTTTAAGTGCATGCTTATTGGTTATATAAATTTCTAAATAATGTGCCCAACACTTGTAGCCCAAAACATCCTTGTAAAACTCTACAGTTGAGTTGTGTTTCTTTCCTGCAGGGAGATTGATAAATTACAAGAAGAGTTGGTTGACAGTGAATCAATTTTGGACTCAAAGAGAAAGGTACTGGCACGTACAACCTTTAAGACTTACTATTTACATTAGTCAGGTAATGGTATATGTATTTGCTTAAATTAAAATGTATTTTTAATGTCTGTGAAGAGTTGTGACACTTATCATTACTTAACAATGTTTATAAATTAAAAAGGTTAACATTGTCATACTCAAAAGAATGCCACTAACAGTTTTGTTCTAGTGTTATGTAATTGTGACTTTTATGTGCCAGTAAGTTTTAAAATAATCCTCTGTAGTATACATTCAAGTGAAATGTTTTTGTTTGATCAATTTTACTGACATGGGCTATTTGGGACATCGGTTGGGACAGAATAAAGTATTCTCAGTGTTTCTGTTTATTTCTAGGTTATAAGAAAGTTTGAAACTTCTCGTAATAGACTGGAAGCTCAAGAAGTTCAACTGAACAGACAACTTCTGAAGGAGATCAAAGATAATTCCAATTTAACACAAGAAGGGTGAGTTGTCAAACTTTTGTATCCACATGTAAAGCCCTATGTGTGCAAACGCATGCAACATTGTTGACCAACAACTCCCAACATTATTGAATGTTACATGTTCTGTCTGTTTGCACATTTTGTTGCATGTTGTTGCGCAAAGTTTGAAACTGGTCAAACTTTTGAGCCAACAACTCCCAACATTTCTTTTGTTCTGTGATCGCTGAAGCGTAGTACAACAATGTTGGATCCATTTGCACAGCTCTTGCAACATTGTTGGTGCCATGCCTGCACATTACACATGATCTCCAAAGTCTCATGGGTTGTATCATTCCCACAATGCACTGCAGGTTTCAACATTGTTGGGAGTTATTTATTGCATCTGTTTTCACACCACTACCCACATTGTTAGCCCAACAGTATTGGGAGTTGTTGTGTCAGTTTGCACATAGCTTAACGCTTACTCAAAGAAACATTATTCACTAATGAATCTAGTGCTAAAACATGAATAAGAACACCACGCAAAACTGGGGGGATCTTAAACATAAAGCTCCCAGTGGAAATGGTGGAGCTTTGAACTTTAGGAAGTACTAATTTTTGAGTCTGGATGAAATCCTGTGGTGTGGCAATTCAAATGAAACCTCTTTCACAGTTGCTTCACACGGTTCCATCCAAACCTACACCATGGAGAGTCATAATAATTTTCCAGGGGAGGAGGGTGTCAAAGGGCAAATTTTAAAAAGGGCTATATTTTACTGGAAGATGTAGAGTGCCATGGAGGGGAGTGACGTGTCAAACCAGTAAAACTGCATGGGGGGGGGGGGGGTTTTTGATGGGTTTTTTTCAAGGGAAACACTTTCCAAAAGGGGAGGCTTGGCCTAAGTACAACGGAAAAAAATGGTTTTTAGGTGGGACACCATCAGGCATTTAACCTTTTTGGGTTGTGTTTTGTTGGTTTATTAGGATAGAAAGTAAAAGTTTTTGGAAGTTTACCTCCCGCAGCTCGCCACGAACCCACCCCGAACAAAAACGAAAGGGGGGAAAATAAAGAGGAGTGGGGGGGGGAGGAGGGAAGAAAGAAGAAATATAAAAAGGTGTTTTTTTGTTGGGGGGGGGGTGGGGGGGGGGGGGGGGGGGGGTAGCAGCAAAACGAGGAGGGGGGGGGGGGGGGGGGGGGGATTATGCATGGATATTTTCTAGAGTAACACATTACCATAAGGGATCGCTTGGCCTAAGTCACACGTGAAACATGTGTTTTGAGGTTGCACACATCATGAACTTAAACTTTTTGGTCATGTATTTGTTGAGTTATATAGATGCAAAGTGCAAAGTTTTCAGAAGTTTGAGGTTCGTCAAGAAGTGTGTGATCTGTTATGAATTTTAAACAAGGAAATCTCTTTTGAATTTCATCATTATAGGATGAAAATTGTCAAGGAGCACAATGAAATGACTGAGGGATTGGAAGCCAAAAAGCGGGCGCTGTTGGCACAGCTAGAAATGGTATTTGTATTTTTATTTACTCCATTCTTTATATAAAAAAAATACATCAGGCTCCAGTTTTTCAAAAGTTGGATAGCACTATCCATTGGACAAATCACTATCCAGTGGACAAGTATTACAAAAACTGATTGTGTTATGTGCTCGATATTTTGTACAATATTAATTATTAATAGAAGGTGTTTAGACAGAAAAAAACTACATGTATGTAAGGTTAGCAAGAAAATTAAGAATGGAGAAGGACACAGTATAGTAAAACTAATTATAACCGTTTAACACAACACTACGTCGCTTCAAAAGATGCGGTCATCACCATTACTGACCAGTGACCATTGTATGGTATGATCATGAAATGGTTTGAAGGCTGCAGAAAATAACTGGATCATTAAAAGGATTAACTATTTGTGCACTGACATGTAAGCTACGAAATAAAATGATAAAATAATTAACATTCAATATAATTTTCAATGATTCATGTTAATGATGTATATGTTACAATTCAAATTTGATTTCAGGTTAAAAATTTTTAACCTTGGTTAATTCTTAATTTTCTTTATCTTTTAGGGCTAGGAGACATTAAAAATTGAGAATCAACCTAGGTTAAATGAAAATTAACCTGAAATCAAATTTGACCTGTAACATATATAAACTATTTATGTATGTAACACACAGTGTATGCTTTCCCTTTTTTAACAAAAATGGAATGAGACTGTCTTTTTTCACTAGCTCCAGACAAATCTGAAAGAAGCAGAAGAACAAGAAAAACAGCTAAGTTTTGAAAAGAAATCCCTGCAAAAAGGTTTACATTGTCTTTTAATAAAGATTATAATGTCCTATTGGTCCATTAGGGAAAAGCAATTGGACTTCAGGATACAACTCCTTACTTCCTGTTACACCTAGCAACAGTTAGTTAGAAATATATGGCTGAGTCTGCAAGCGGGCAAGATGAAGCGAATCTTTTGTTCTGATTGGCTACTCAAGTGGGCAAAAAGGGTTATCTTCCCCGGGGGGAATGTGCTGGGTATGTGCTGCTGGCCTCTCAGAACCTCTACCCCATCTTAGTCTATCCTGTGGCCAAATATAGACCCCATCTTAGTCACTTTTGGGAAAATGTCATTTTCACGATCCCAACCTTGTAACTTTCTTTTTTTGCATCTAACTTATAAAGCCTTTTAACTAGGTCATCCTGATTTGTTTTTTCACATTGGTTAAGTTAAATGAAGTAAAGATCTTCCCATTTTTAAATCCCTACCTACCTGAATTTTCTGATCCCCCTTAATCCCGAAAATGTGCGATCCCATTCTGGTAACTCTAATGAAAATACAGCCCCATTGTAGTCAATCCAGTCTCGAAAGTGCGACCCCATCCAGTGGCGCATCCCCGTAAGCCGATTACAAGGAAGTACCTCCCCTACCCGGGGTCTATCTTGCGTGCTAGAGATTTCCCACATCGCTGGATATTGGCTTCTCCTATTTGTGTTTTTGTTGACCTTGACTTTTTCTCGGTCGATAAAAACGAAAAAAAGTACTCGGCTAATATCCAGCCAACTTGACCTCATGTCCATATCTTCATCAAGAGCGTACAATCAAAGCTATCCTTGCGACAACTCTCATCAGTGACCAGCTCTATTTACGGCCACCTTTATGAAACCCCTGTTTGAACGATGACTTAAGCTTTGTGATGAAAAGCTCCCGTAAGTGATCGCGACCTCTTTTGGGATTACCCAACTGGACTTTTCCTTTGTTTGTAAGCTCTTGTAAGCAACCATTCAACTCATTCTTGCACTAACATTTGGACTTGGGGTTATTTTTTGTCTACAAAATTGGACGTAAAGTTTAGCCTTGTCTATATCAGATATAAAGACACTCGTTATACATTGTCAAAGTTCTTTTGTTTTTCCATTATAAATTATTAATTAGTTTCTGCTCAGGCGTCCCAAGCTCACATTACGAGTGTGTTTATGGTTTCTAAAGCTTTCATAAGCGACCACCCTCTATCATTTCAAGATACGGTCCCTTACATACAAGAGCTCACTCTTGTAAGCGACCAGCTCTGGTTTCAACCGCTTTCTTGAATTTCCGAGGAGGTCGCTTACGAGAGCTTCAACTGTATTTGAAATCCCTAGTCTGAGTTCTGTAGAATAAACCAGTGACTGCATGGGGCCCAGACTGTGTATATTGCTTTTCATCGAGTTTCCTTGCCCTCTGGTTTTGTTTGTTTGTTTGTTTATTGATCTGGGTTTGTTTGCTTTGGACATTCTCTGATTAAGGTTATCTCCTTATTTTCTTATTTTTATTTCTAGATCTGGAGACTGCTATTGAACTTCAGGAACAAGATGCTGGGGTTGTTCGACAACATGAAAGAATGTAAGCACCACCCCACTAATTAGGGCTTTTAGGAAGTTAGTCCTTTGTTAAAAGACTAAAGCATTTCCCTTTCTTGATCATTTTATAAACTGTCGTAACTTTTTCTATTGATTATGTATTGATATAAGAATACTGATGTTGGTCACTCTTTGAGTTTAAAGGGTTATTCAGACAACCCATTTTTCATAAAATTGGAACTTTATTGAGGCTGCAAGGATTTTAGAATCATATTCAAAAATTGCAAGGAAGTCTTTGAATTGGGGCGGTGGGAGGGGGTAGGCGTATGTTTTATTAGAAAATGTAGTTAAGATTTTTCCACAGCTGCGCATTAAACTAAGACCACTTGTTTTTGGTCAAAGTTAATATGGCCTTGGCTCCCACCAGTCGTCAGAAGGTCATAGAGATTTATCCGATTTTCCTGAGGGGAGGGGAGGGGGGAGTCTGTGCATAGGCTATCCTGCTGGGAGCACTTGGATTTCTTTTTTCAGGTTTGGCAACTNCTTTCTTGAATTTCCGAGGAGGTCGCTTACGAGAGCTTCAACTGTATTTGAAATCCCTAGTCTGAGTTCTGTAGAATAAACCAGTGACTGCATGGGGCCCAGACTGTGTATATTGCTTTTCATCGAGTTTCCTTGCCCTCTGGTTTTGTTTGTTTGTTTGTTTATTGATCTGGGTTTGTTTGCTTTGGACATTCTCTGATTAAGGTTATCTCCTTATTTTCTTATTTTTATTTCTAGATCTGGAGACTGCTATTGAACTTCAGGAACAAGATGCTGGGGTTGTTCGACAACATGAAAGAATGTAAGCACCACCCCACTAATTAGGGCTTTTAGGAAGTTAGTCCTTTGTTAAAAGACTAAAGCATTTCCCTTTCTTGATCATTTTATAAACTGTCGTAACTTTTTCTATTGATTATGTATTGATATAAGAATACTGATGTTGGTCACTCTTTGAGTTTAAAGGGTTATTCAGACAACCCATTTTTCATAAAATTGGAACTTTATTGAGGCTGCAAGGATTTTAGAATCATATTCAAAAATTGCAAGGAAGTCTTTGAATTGGGGCGGTGGGAGGGGGTAGGCGTATGTTTTATTAGAAAATGTAGTTAAGATTTTTCCACAGCTGCGCATTAAACTAAGACCACTTGTTTTTGGTCAAAGTTAATATGGCCTTGGCTCCCACCAGTCGTCAGAAGGTCATAGAGATTTATCCGATTTTCCTGAGGGGAGGGGAGGGGGGAGTCTGTGCATAGGCTATCCTGCTGGGAGCACTTGGATTTCTTTTTTCAGGTTTGGCAACTCAAATGTGTCAACCTTGTTGCAGGGAGGAGTTTAACTTCGGTCTTGGGTTGGGAGTCAAGGGCCGTGCATGAATGATTTGCCAGAGATATAGCCGACTTTTCACTAGTGACACGTCATCAGTATGGAATTTCTGCGCTTGTTCCTCGGACGTCATTTCTCGTGGAAACTAGCAGCCTCCCACGAAGACGTTCTTAGGGGTTCGTCACGCGGGGCACGAACTCGTGCGCCTGCGTGGGAGGCTAGGAAACCAGTCTTGTCGTCGTGAAATGTGGACTGTTTTCTTAGGCTAGTGAATGATGTGAATTAAACGAGTTACAGCGTTTTCATATCATTTCCAACTGTCTGAATTCAATGCATGCCTCTCCTGCCTTAAATCTTTAGACTTAAGAGAGCAAAGGAATCTTTACATCGTCAGAATGAAGAGTGCGCCCGAATAAGATCTGAAAACATGGAAATGGAAGACGAGATGGGGCAGCTAGAGGAAATCCACAGGTAAAAGATAAAAACGTTTATTTTACTGGTCGAATAGCATGTTCCTTAGACTAACCAATACCATTAGAAGTGAATGTTACAAAATTGCCTAGCGCTCACTGCTTCCTAGCTAGTCAGCCGCTTGCACTTTCGTAAGTGTTTATTTTTACTTATAGGTTTACGAAGCCTGCAGAACAAGCGTTACTTTTTCGCGTTTTCAGGCGATTGAAGGCACACTTAAGGCAAGCGGGAATGAGAGTTGAGCTCGAGACGCGCGCGACGAAAGAAAGGATCCTGTTTTGCGCTTACCTCCTCGCGCGTGTCTGGCGCTCCGCGCACGCCCCGCGCTAGCAAAAAATTGAATAAACACACTCAGCTTGTATTGAGTTTGAGGTCTCATTTTAAACCCGTGGGTCTAGTAACGGGATTGGGAAATAGTATTCAGTTTTGCTGGCGATGGGATAGCCTGCGTAGACAGCCGTCTCTCTTTACTCCACGCCGCTAGGGACCTCTCGCCAGGGGGAATTTGTGCAGGCGAAACATTTCGCCAGGGGCGGAATTTGTACAGGCGAAACTTCCCCAGCGGCGAGGAGCGAGGAGCCTGATCCGGCTGTTTCCGCAGGCTGGTGATGGGATTTTTGGAATTCATTTACAAAACATTCATGCACTAGAGAGATACGTCGGTGGGGGCGTAGTATTTCTTTAGGATAGATTATCAAAACGTCAAAGAGAAAACACAATCTTATAATTTGTGTGTTATCGTTCCCTATATTGGTCTTTTTTTCAGGGCAACTGTGGATGTGTTCACTAAAGAAATCGAGGCTTCTAAAACATCTTTGTCGTCTGAAAGAAAGGACAGGTGAGTATTGCTTAAAATAAGCCGCCCCTCTCTAATAAGCCCTCCCCTCCTCGGGCACGTCTTGTTATCCTTAAGTAATAAATGATAGACTGTATAAATCAATCACGACCGTAAAAATTCGTGTGGGCTGATCCGGGATGGTTTATTCACCAACTGGAAGATCGAATTTATTTTTGATCCTCGGCTGCATGACCTCCAACTTCTTGTACTTGAACTTTCCTACTTTGTATTCTAGTTGTTTATGGAGAACTGATACTGTCTTCTTTGCTAAATTAAATAAGCCTCCCGTCTCTATTAAGCCCCCCCCCCTTTGAAATGATAAGCCCCCCCCCTTCAATAGAGGTATACTTGCTGAGTGCCCTATATCCTCATGTACAGTAGCTCTTCATCTTAACGCAAATCTGTGGAAAATAAGATGTCGGTATTTCTTTTTCTGTAGGCAAACCTTGCAGAGTAAACGTGACAACGTAACAAAGGAAGTAAACGAGTTTAAGAGTGATTATGGACGATATATGGCAACAATGTCGAAGAAAGTAACTGAAGGAAAAGCTGAACATGCGAGACTAACAGAATATGTAAGTGTTAAAAGTAATTCGTTACTATAAAAACGAGAGGGAGACTGGACCGAGTTAACTTTCGCAAAGACTTCTGGGACTGTAGCTGACGCGCGTCCCTAGTAACGATCCCAGAAGCAATTGCGGGACGCATTTCGGCTCCAGTTCCCTTCTCGATTCTTAATTGGCGAGTAGGCCAAACGAAAAAAATATCATAATGTTCCCTTAGATGCAGGTTTGGTAATGCATCATGGAAGTTACGCCTGACTGCTTCCTTTTTCTCTATTTTTCTTTCCTATATTCTGTCTTTAAAGGTTGCGCGTGGGACTGGGCCGTTGTTGCGTCCCATTGCACTATGGGACTGTTTCGAGGAGGCAGTGTAGGAAACGGGGTCAAAATTCGTACCCCAAAACGGTCCCATGATGCACTTTAACACAACATCGACGGCCCAGTCTCAAGTTGGTACTTCATTTCAGTGGCCCTTTTGCAAGTGATTTTGTTTGACATCGATACCATGTATGACGAGCTTAAAAATTTCGCGCCACTCTCGTAACCATCGCAAGCTAGACCAAAACTAAACATGATTTTTTAGCATGTATCTTTCCCGCGCGTCGCGTGTTTCGTGTGCGCGTTATCTTAAGTCAACCACAAAGCTTAGTGACGTAAAACCAATGCATTTCGACCCTAACAACGACAACGGTTAATTATTAAAATTTTCACAATAAATTACAGCCAAACCCCGCCCGAAAATGCTAAGGAGTAAACTAATTGTAATCTAGAGGGAGGGGGGAGGGGGCGTGAACACATACAGAGAACAGGTTGGGAAGTGCTATGACTCTATCTGTAGCATGGCAGCCTACCTATCAACCGAAGGTATTGTCATAAACACTCAGCAGGGTTCTATCTAGGATTTATCGTTTGGGGGAAAAGTCCCGAGTGGCCAAAGGCCACGAGCTTCCTGGGGGGCCCGCTGTCATGGCCCCCCGAAATTTGTTTTAAAAGAATATGCGCTGAGATGCAATGTGGTGCACTTTGAGAGAATTTTGAGAAATGTTATAGTGTGTGCACCGACCTCGACACGTCTGGATCATTTTTCCAATATAGTTACTTATATACTGAAATGATAACAATATGTTTGTTTTTGGTGGGGGTGTGGGGGGGGGGGGATCTTCCACCCCTCAAATACCCTAGATAGAACTCTGCTCAGTGTTTCAT
>CALNXI010000749.1:6128-43628 GCA_942486025.1 Porites evermanni
AGAACCTTTGGCGATAAAGAAATAGGAACTAAACTGACTAAAACGCTCCATGTTTTTACCTACACCTGAGCCTAGTAACAGTTAACCAGTTTTGTGTCATACTGCCATCTATTTAGCGTGGTCTTGTTTTACGGGTTTCGAGCGGTATTCGGATATCATACCTCAACTGAAAAATGGCCCTTCGCTTCGCCTACGGGTTGCTTGTCCCGTTAGTCAAGGAACCAAACGAGCGCTTCACTGCATGTACATGCCTCGTTAGTCTTTCAGTCGCAGATCAGACACTGTACACAGCTACTTCGTTCTACTAATTAAGTACACTTCAAGGTAAATGCCTCATAGTGTGAAATAAAGCCAGATTGGAAAGATTGGATTGGAAATGACTTAAGACGTAAGTGAACAGGACGTTGGCGAAAAAACTCGGAGGCGAAACGACCGTAAATCAAATGAAAGACTCCATTGTTTAACGCCAGATGAATTTTACCATCAATAGATGAATTTTTTTTCTCTCCATATCAGTTTCAATTTGGGTAATTTTGCATTCCATAACTAATTAGCTGCGGCAGTAACCTGTGCAATGGTATACTTACTGTCTTCGTCCGTTTTTACAGTGACAGGTTCGCTCTCACTTCCTCCTCCTTTTGAGGTATTAGCAAACAGCATAATTTTATATTCCGTATTTTTATCGAGTCCTGTCAGCGTTACTTCCCTTGTTGAAGCATTCACTACCTGGCTTTGTTGTAGACTGACTTCAGGATTTACTTCGTAATTAACAGTGTAACTCAGTATAATGCCGTTTTTATCAGTATCCGGCACTTCACCCCATTGTACCAAAATGCTGGTAGAACTCAGGTTGCGTGCCCGAACGTTGATTGGAGCAGCACTTGGCTCTGAAAAAGTTTTTTAAAAAATAATAAAGGAATGGTTTGCATCACTGAAACAACCACTGAACCGTCTTTGACTGAAAGATCTTGGGACAAAAACCTGGCATCCCCCAGATTTTGCATAGAAATGAGGTCATAGACTTGCACCAAGTTGACTTCATTTTTATTGATCGGTACTACCGGGTGAAAAATTGTCAGTGACTAGTCTAGAGCAAACAAAGTGAACTTTAATGAGGTCGCGAAGCGAGCCAAGAAGACGACGCAGTCGTTTGGTACATGAAAAAACAAAACTAGCCTCCGCTACCAAGACTTTGTGAAAGTCTGTTAAAATCGTGGCAAACTTGCCAAAGGATTATTGAAATAGTTTGTTATGCAATACATACAACTGAGCTAAGACATTTCAATCCTGTGGAGTAAGAACTGAGTAGAAGAAGCATTCAGGCCTGAGTTGTAGGAAAACTGAATAGCGCTATCTTCCAAAATATCACTAACCTGTGGATACATGTTACAAATGCAGTTGGGGAAACCGGTTGCGCTATCCAGTGGATAGAGATTTATCAGAAGTGTTACCAACCTTTTGAACAACTAAGGACAGGTCTGAAATCGGCAATTGTCAGCTTATTATAGAATGAGCAATAATACTAAAACCTAGCATCGCCAAAAAAAAAGGGTAAGCAGAATCCATATTTCTAAAAACCCCTTAGTAATGGATAAGTGCGAGTTGAAAGATGATCACGTCTCTAGCTAGTGTACCAAGTAATTAACTATGTAAATACTGTGTAAGTAGTATTTTAGAGGACAGGTTTCTTCTAACGTAACTAGTTGAATGCGACAGAGAAAAGACAAACATCCCAAACTGGTATTGCAGGTCTACCAGTTTTGCATGTCATTGTACAGGTTTGGGAGACTAGTGTTATCCACTTCAAGATAAAGTGTTTTCCACCTCATAATTTAAAAGAACTTTTAATGCCGATAAAGTATGTAAAATAAGGAACTGAAAATTAATCAATACAGTCAAGAGAGGATAAAGGGACAGAGAAGGCATCCTCCATATACACCCTATTCCATAGGTAATTCGTCTCGAGTTATTTTTAAGACCACAGATCCCAAGGGGGATTAGACAACAGCCAATCACATAGCGCGAATGTGGATGACCCACGCTCAGAGCCACGCGTCCTTCACGAATTGAGGCAGAAAAAAATGGCGGAAGACGCCGAGAGCAATATTGCTATTCGTTTTGTCGACGAAAACGACTAAAGAGAGATTTCTGCTAAAGCTGTGTCAGCGAAACGGAAATTAAAAAAGAATCGCCCTTCCTCTCTTGTATAGAGCTAACAGTATAGCAGGGAAATCCTTAATACATTGAATATTCTCTCAGGATCATTTATAATTTACAGTTTGAAGAGAACAATTTCTGGTTTGATATTTATTCTTTTATTAGTCTTTTATTATCCAACAAAAATAACACTTGGCGTCCTATTATAANTCGACGAAAACGACTAAAGAGAGATTTCTGCTAAAGCTGTGTCAGCGAAACGGAAATTAAAAAAGAATCGCCCTTCCTCTCTTGTATAGAGCTAACAGTATAGCAGGGAAATCCTTAATACATTGAATATTCTCTCAGGATCATTTATAATTTACAGTTTGAAGAGAACAATTTCTGGTTTGATATTTATTCTTTTATTAGTCTTTTATTATCCAACAAAAATAACACTTGGCGTCCTATTATAATAATAATAATTATAATAATTTAATAACTTCTAGAGCGCTATTTACATTCACTGATCAACATTGCTTAACAACTTAAAAAAACTACAATAAAATTCAAATTTGTAAAACTAATTACATACATGAATGTTACTTGCTACTTGCTTTATTGTACAAACGACCGGTTTCAATAGGCCGGCGAAATTTCTCATTCTATTAAAGCACTGAGGTTGCGATAACTTCGAGTTAAACTGATTTCACGGGTTGTCAAAGAGTCGAGCGATTCCCTTTTCCCAGGTGAGCGCCGATTCATTTCGCTTCAATGTTCAGAAATGCTCTCGATCTCTTTACGCTTTCATTGCCTTTCGCCCGACATGTTTTGGATGGCGTTTAGTCATGCAAAACCTCCAAGGAACATCCACGCAGCGTGCGAGGTAACTTTATCCCGATTCTAAAAATAACTAGAGACGAATTACCTATGGAATAGGGTGTGTATGGGGGATGCCTTCTCTGTCCCCTTTATCCTCTCTTGATACAGTACAAATTAATGAAGACCAGAATAGTACTTACTATCTTCGTCCGTAATGACAATAATGGGATCACTTCTGCTGCCATCTCCTTTAGCAGTAGATGCAAACACTGTGATGCTGTAGTTGGTAAATTTTTTCAATCCTGTCAATGTCGCATTTCTTTTTGGAGCAATCACTACTTGAGATATTGGACTACCATTAGGCAACTCTGTGTGGGTGACTGTATAGCTTACTATAGTGCCATTTTGATTGTGTGTTGGAACATCATCCCACTGTACAAAAATGCTAGTAGAGGTTATGTGTTTTCCTATGACATTAGCTGGTGGAGCATTCGGTACTACAACAACAACAAAAAACACCAATAAATCTTCGCCAAAAAAATCATAGCAAATACACTGAAATGGAAAAGAATGTGTAAGTAAAGAGAAAGTCCCTGTATATAACCCTCGGGAAGTGTCCATTAAGTGGGGCTACATGTACAATTAGGGACAAGTGTAGTTGGCACACTTTGTACCTGTCTAACACGCCCGCTTTTATCAACCATTTCATTCATTTATCATTTAGTTCTGTTTAAACGCCGTAAACTAAATCCCACCATCTCCCACTCAATGTTGTTTGTTTTTAGCAAAAGAAAGACTTAAAGGTCTAAATACAACATTGATTCTGGGGGAGGGGTGGGGATACACAAGGGGAGGGGATAGGTATGTCCACTGTGGAAAAAAGGAGACGAGCCATTTTATTGAAGTGTCTCAACACTATAATTTGTCCCTTATTTGTAGCTGCTGAAATGGTTTTGTAAGAGGAGAAGCCTCGATATGGCGAACCAAGAACATATTTTGTAAGTCGCCATGCTCTTCGTTATATCTAGATTCCACTGTATCACAGTTTTTTGTTCATCGTAATGGTGTTGATACATGCCAAAAACAGTTTTTATGCAGTTATTAGGGAACCGAAACAAAAGGAGGGAATCGTTTTATACTCCCCTAAGGTCACGCTGTTTCCGATTACAAACCGAGCGCCACTGGTTCTAATTTATTTGGACGATGACTCATTTCTATAACTGAGTAAAGCAAGAGAAAATGTATTTCTAGTTACTTGCTTGCCAGTGACCGAAGGTCTCAGTTAAAGATGCATTCGAGCAATTAGACTGAGTCCTTAAAAATGCGGAAGTTAAATTTTATTCAAAAATGAATAGATTAAATAAGTGTTATCTAGCTAATGGTTCCTATTTCAGTACTGCTGATCATTAACATACTTGACAGTTTTTCAAAATTATGATGTAAAACTACTCTATTATACCCCATTACATTATACACTTAATTATTATTTATTTCGAGAATTTGATGGTAGGTTAAGACCTTATCAAAACATCCGAAAAGCCTCTCCTGAATTCTGAAGCAACAATTAACTGCACAAAATGCGCAAAAAGTCAACAATTCCCTCTGTAAAAATGCCCAAAAGAGCTACAGAATAAACCGAAATTAAAGGAACGTTTTAGTAGCGATAATGATATAGATGATATGAAGGAGGAAACAGACGTCATGTTGGCGTAAAGACTATACTTATCCCAAATTCTCGGCCTTCCAAATATTTTCACAAGCACGCCCGTTTGGCTAAGCCGACAATTTCAATGAGTTATTAGTTTCGTTATTGACGCATGCATGTTGATGCTTTAACAATATACAACGAAAAAGAGTAAATTAGGAGCTTATTTTGGAGAAAGCATGATTTTGCAGTTCTTACCTTGACATGATGGGGTGAATAAACATACAATAATAAGAAGAAAGAATTTCTGTACACTTGACATTACTCAAAGCGTATTTGGTAAACTTTCCGTACAAGTGGTCCTTGCTTAACACTGCTTCATCCCCGGTTTTTGACTATAAAACGACTGAACTTGAGAACAAATGTGCGACATGATTCTAGACACCCTAGTTCATTCCAATGTAATTTGATTAGTCAGAAATGAATACTGGTTATTTAAGTCACACTCAGGAAATACCGAGCCTGAATATTTCAGAAAACCACTTGTAGAAAACCGGAGGGTACTCCTAAAATAAGGGTGGGGTGCTAGAAATTTAACAACGAAATTTATTCCAGGCAGGATCTAAAAAGCAATTCAAGTCAACTGGTCAATAATCATATTATGTTCAATTCTCTGGCTTATGATGGGCTCCCAAACTACAAAATCTATCTGCTTAATCTATGATCGAAGTATTCATTTGTTTTCGAAGCAATAAATACCGCTGCAACCAAGCAAAACTATCTTGCACTAGCCTGCGAGCAAGCTCACCATTTGTCTCCCCTCGCGCGCTACTTGCGTGTGTACTTTTCACGATAACACCTAAATGTAGAGCTTGCTCGCAGGCTAATCTTGACCTGGAGTTGTCGTAGGCTATCACTTGCTACAAGCTACAATCAGACATAGTTCAGAAAAAAATGCCAGCAGTTATTTTTCGGTATTATTTAGGAAGAGCTGGGCTTAAAATTACTCAAAAATCCTACGGGGAGAAGCATTTGTTGTTACAATACAACGCACTAAGTTACAGTCTTTTTTGACTCCCGTATAGTTTTGAAGGGATCCCCCAAGCCTTCCTCCATTGCTGAGACGAACTCAGTGATAAGTGCTCCGGAAGTCCTTGGCTCGAAACCTTTTCGGCCTCGTGTCGAGTCGTAACTCGCGAAAAAAGCAACGTAACTGAATACCTCTTCTCGCACCTGAGGGGTTGTAACCATTGTTTTATATTTTTCATTGAAAAATGGGGAGCTCGCTGCTGTGTAACTCTTGTTTACAGTAGTCTCTTAGATGTTTAGACGTTTGCTAATCGATGCGTCGACGTCTTCTTGCCAGACTTTAGAAGGGATACTTCAAGTAAAATGAATCAATGCGATACGCACTGTTTACTTTAAGAACATTAATTAACTTTTTTATTGGGGACTGAGACTGAGGGGACTAACTGTTCTCATTTTCGCGTTGGTTTGAATGAATGGTCCCCAACTGACGTCCAAAAATAACAGATGACTTCCCCCCGCCCCCCTTTCGAATAGTAATTTCTTTAATCCTCACTGGCACCGCGCGTGATCATTTGACTATCGTCTTGACACGTGTAGTCGGTTAACTATTTCCTGTAAGGAGCCCATAAGCCCGCACCCGGAGCGAGCAACTCCCATACTACAGGGGCACCCAACGACAATTTTCGGAAGAATATCTGTTCGGAAGACGATTTGAGATCTAGAATTTTCGAAACATTTGTTGTAAAATTTCTTGCTTGCCTGCCTCTCCTAGGATTTTCGAACATCCAAAAAATGGTATATTTGCCTATTTTTAACGGATTTTTACCCTAAAAAGGTCACCTAGAATTTTCGGAAGCCTTTTTTCTGGCTGAAATTTTCGAAAAGGTAAGTTTTGATCCCTATAATTTTCGGATCACTAGACTTTCAGCTAGGAAATCCGAACAGATGAAAAATTTTTAGGGGATAAAAATATGCCTATATTTACCGTTTAAATACTAAAATACGTTTAACAATGCTATTTTTAAGTGGTTTTGAACTATATTCTCGTTGGGTGCCCCTGATACTAGGCCTATGTTACGGCGTTTTTAGGGACCAGTTTATTTTTAGACTCACTTTTTCCCGCGAACATAGAATCTCCACCATGTCTATGAGTGCATTCGAAGAGTAAGATATCAAAGAGGAAAACTAAACGTTATTAAAAGAAAAAAAATATATATCATTTTAAGTCTGAAGGTTTTGCTGACTGGTTTGTGATATTTAAAAGATATTCAAAATTCGCTCTAAAAAAGTAAAACCGTTCTAAAAGTAAGCTGCTCTGTAAAAACGCCGTAACACTAGCTCATGGAAGTTGCTCGCACCGGGTTATGGGCTCCTGTACATGTTGCTGTCTTTTTGTTATTTTCTCTTCGCAGCCTCAACGTACTTATAAAACAACACTTTATAAGCCAAATCAATCACCAGTTCTTTTATCTGGAAAAAAAAGTTTCTAAAGTGCCATAAATGAGTGAATTAATTATCAGTGAAATCGAACCATTCAGATCATTTAAATCACAATTGATATCATAAAGTTTTATCATTGAAAATGGTTGCTGTATGCTAGGCTTTGTTTATTATTATTATTATTATTATTATTATTATTATTATTATTATTATTATTATTTCTTCACTGCCTTGCACCAGCTAAATTTGTAAACTGATGTTGGAGACTGTGCTACAACGACGCAGCTTAGATATGAAAAACTGTGAATAGAAATTAAGAGTAATATTTGTACAGAAACTAAAACTTTGATGACACTATTTATTTATCATGACATTATTCATTATTATTATTATTATTATTTCATAACTTAAGCGTCCTTTCTTTATCGCGACGTTTCGACTGTGCAAGAGATGATCCCTCTGCTGTCGGCTGTTGTCCTCAGTAGGGACCTTACGATCCGACAAGGGCGACGTCCATGAAAACATCTCTGAAAAATAGACTTCGCATCCTTTTAGAAGTTTTCGCGATTATCCCAATTCGCCCCGTTAGTTAAAAGAAGGGAATTTTGGTTGGAGCTGAAGAGAGGGGGCGGCGCCCGAGTTCAGACAGAGATGGTAGAAATCGCCTTGTCGTTCCCGTACTCAAGTAAACTTAAAGTGTGGTCATTTCACGTCGTTGTTGTGCAAGGTACAGCACAGAAACGTACAAAAAAGCGTGATGCACGTGCAGGGTTGTTGTTTGCTCATTAAACCTATTGTTTTTTTTTTGACGTTCTCCTTGCCGTCGCCGTCGTAGTTTCGTAAGGTCCCTAATGATTTTCTGCATGCTCCCTGCTGTGTTGTCTGACCCCATGGAAATGGAACAAGCGATAGCGATATAAACAGATCGTCACATCGAGATGAGTCTTATTATATGGACGGCTTCGTTTACCCTTCGAGAGCACCAGTGTCTTACCCTCATTGCCTCATACTGAAGCAGAGGTGATTAGAGACTGGGAAAGAGTTGTCTTGATATTTTGAGCAGGAGATCTGGGTACTAGTTAAATTTTTTAAAATGGCGGATGCATCTTGACCCAGCTGGGTAATGAAACTAATTAACTTATCGTAATTTTTCCTCATTTATTTCGAGTTCGTCGATGAACTTTATTTTTCTAAGATTTTATCTATGTTTCCTGCAAATTTAACGTTCACCATGGACTGAGGTGTGGCTCTTGCTGGACAAAATATGAGGCACAATACAATAGATTCCTGTCTTCAAACTATCACTGCAAGATGTCTTTACGGCCGGACACTTTCCAAACGGAGATCACTTTATGATGTCCTTGATGTGCCGCACTCCGCCACACAGGCTGTAATTAAAGCCGCGTATCATGAATTCTCGCTGAAATATCATCCAGACGTGAACAAGAGCGAAGAAGCCCAGCATATGTTCACAGGTTTGTTAGCATACAAAATATCTTTATAGTCGATATGTAAAGGCGCAGACAAGCTAAAATGAGGCCCATGTGGTAGGAGCTCTTTGTAGCATGACGCTCCTTGTAGTCTTTTGGACCATTACAGTGAATATCTGCACCCCTCTTTCTCTCGGTGGTGGACAAAACACTGACCCCCAGTCCATGGACTACCCATATCAATTACGCTAAAATCGACTACCCCACTGAAGTCTAGTGATTTAAGGTTAGGAAACTGAGTGAATCAGGTTTCATTTGGGTAAACTGATGTGAAGCTTGATTCCCTCAGTTTTTTTGTATTTTTCTGTCGGTTGAATTATACCGTCACAATGTAAAGGTGCAGACAAGCTAATGAGGCCCATGTGGTAGGAGCTCTTTGTAGCGTGACGCTCCTTGTAGTCTTTTGGACCATTACAGTGAATATCTGCACCCCTCTTTCTCTCGATGGTGGACAAAAGACTGACCCCCAGTCCATGGACTACCCATATTGATTACCCTAAAATCAACTACCCCACTGAAGTCTAGTGATTTAAGGTTAGGAAACTGAGTGAATCAGGTTTCATTTGGGGAAACTGATGTGAAGCTTGATTCCCTCAGTTTCCTAACCCATATCATTAATCTTCATTGGTATAGTTCATTTTAGATTAGTCCATATTGGTAGTCGATGGGTCAGTACATGGACTGGGGGTCAGTGTTTTTCCCACCACCCTCTCTCTCATGTATAGAGTCATAGATCATGTATAGATGTATAACGAGTCATTCCTGAAGTTGTAGCTATTTCAATACCTTTGGTCAAAAGAAACATCCCCCTTTCTCTGAATGAGGGACTGTGTCCTTTTGGGACTTTGACTCTTTTATTTCGTATAAGGGGAAAAACTCCAAGAGGGTTTAATATACAGGTGTGAAGGTGCCAGACCAGGGTTTTTCTTCACATTTCTGCACTTTTAGTTTAATAGAAAGCATTTTTAACCCTTTCAGCCCAATAATGCTTTGATTCAAGGGTCGACCTAAACTTACGGTAATTGATTCAAATGTCGATCTCCTCATGTATTTAGTTGAAGGGATTAGGTTCGGTACATGAAAAGTTCAACCCTTGAACTGGGCCTAAAGTTATGCATATATGATAATAATGTAGAAAAAAATCACTTTAGCAAAAGTACATGTATTCAACGTTTTGTTTTTGTTTTCTCTTTTTCATACTAGAGTGGAATATTTCTTAGGACCATTGCAACTCTTAGCACCGTAATGGGTGTCCCAGTAAGACTGACCAATGTATCTGTTCCTAACGGTGGTCTCCAGTCACATGACATGAGAATGCTTCAGCTTCTGCACATGATCTGCAATGGAACACTGGCTGCAAATACAGGACTGTCCACCGTAACATACATCCGCAAAGAGTTGCTGAGTGGGCACTTCTCAGCTGAAGCTGGGAGATTAGGGTATGTTGCAATATCCATATACAAATTTTCTTGTCTGATACCATACATTTCCTTAACAGAAGTAGTTGAGAGAATGTGTTTAATGATCACCACATTTTTCCTTGAGTGATCATCCGGTTTGTTATCTCTCATAACCTTCTTGCTTGATTATGTATTGATTTGGTTAGGAGAAAATTAATGTTGGTCACTATAAAATAACGGTAGCAGCTACAGTGACATGATGTTTAAACTCAGGTGTTACAGGCACCGAGGGAAAGGGGTACAGAGTGTGTAAAGCAGATCAATCTGTACCTGTATCAAATTGCAAAGAAAATGAATTTTGCAGGTCATTCTTTGTCGGCAAGGATGTGCTAAACATTCCCACTGGCATGATAAATGAACTGACAATAATTATTATCAATTACATCCCTCAAAACTAAATATTTAAAAATGTAGTCCTGACCAGAACAGCTACAAAATTTGCCAGCCTGTGACTACAGTGCAAATGTGCACATGTATTTTGTAGCGAGGCCTTATATTATAAAAATTTTATCTTTTCACATTTTTACACCGGCAGTGTGGGGCAAAATTGAAGAGGACACACGGACAAAACATCGCAATTTGCTCAAAACATTTTGAACAGAGACATTTCTTGCAATAACTTTGGTTCGGTCGAGTCCTTCTTGTTTTAATGAAAAATGTACATTCAACAAATCAACTTGCGTGATCGTCGTCGCCTCGCGTTACATCCAATTTTGAGGCGACTCGACTACTGACGATGTCGATAATTTGTTTGTTGTTTGTCTTCCTGTGACAAAAAGGGGGATCTTTTAATGTTTGGTTACCAGCGTTAATATACATAACGCTTCACATGGGCCCATCATAGTCAAGTCTTACTGGTCGACGGACTTCAACGTATTTTTCATAGAGTTTGCGTGAAGATAATCACGATCCAGGTCACGAACATTGCTGTGTACAGATTAAAACAATCAACAACGATGGCGTCTGATTCAGAAAAGAAAGCTAGCGTGAGAGAAGACCGGTTGCTCGCTATGCGAGGTGTTGTAGCAGGCAGCGTGTTTTTGTTGCTGGTAGCTCTTCTAGCAGTCTACGGTCCTATACCAAGACCCAAGAGCCATGTGTTTTCAGGTTAAAACCGGAGGTTGCTTTTCACGAGATTCTCAGCGTATCACTCAGAAATGACCACAAACACAGATCAAGTTTAAAGGCCTTTAATTTATTTTAAAGAATGACATCAAATATATAGAAACTGACAAAAGCTGGACATTTGTTTATGAAATAGGCCACTGTCGATATATCCATTGACGTCATGTCCTGAGAACACGAAGAAGAAGAGTGATGACTTTCGTTTCTTCTGGTTTTCTTGGCCTGGCCATGAATTTGGATAATAGCACGATATATCAAAATGACCCCTTTCATACCGAAGCCCCTACAATATTTTATCTTACCCATGCCATTCAAAAATTTATTATTATCATTATAAAATGAAGCAATATTGTTAAGTCAATACGTAATATGTGTTATGTTCTTGCTACAACCATTGAAACGTTCTTGCTGGTGCTGACTTCGTTCCTGGTGTATGATCCATTAAGTAAAAGAATTATATAAATGATCAGATCGAGGAAAGATATCGGATGAACGCCGAGGCGGATACCTTCCTCCGCGTTGCTGAGCCTGACTGTGTGTGTCTTTAGAGAATAGTGTGTTATATATACTAACTTCCAAACCAGACCTTAGTTGCAGAAATTGTCACAAAGGTTCCTGCATTACTTATTGTATTGGCACCATGTAGAGGAGAAGAGTGATGTCACGTTACCATGGTAGCACTATTTCTGGAAGACAACAAAACCAACGACGACGGCGACGGCAAGGAGAACGGCAAAAGAATATGTTTATATTAACAAACAACAACTTTGCACGTGCATCACGCTATTTTCTACATTTCTTTGCCGTCATTGCACCACTACGACATAAAAATTCCTAATTTCAGGAGCCTGCTGTATCGAGTAGGTGACCACAACACAAAAATTGTCGCTTCCTTTTTCTAAACTTAGATAACGATAGATACGGTCCCAAAGAAAATTTCGCCAAGATTTGCCAAATTAAATGAAAATGAATAAGATCAGGGAAGTTTGAAATAGTGCGAACAGACTTTTAAGTGACTTTATCGGTTTTTTGTCATCCAAACATTTTGCTACCATGGCGACGTGACTAACGACTTCCCCTCTCTATTGGTCAGAAATTGAACGTTATTTTTTCCGAACTGCCCTGATAATCCGAATCTTCACTTTTAATACCCAGACGTGGGTTTCCCGAGTGATCTGCTAATGACACCATTTGAAAGAACACAAAAGCCTTAACTATAATCACTATAATAATTACTATTCAATACCAGCAAAGGTCTCGACAGTACTTTGGCTTTATTTTCTTCTACTGGCAATTTTGTTATGGTGAACCAAAGTGCCTTTTATCACCTTACTCCTAATCACACCTTTTTGAGTCAATAGTTCGTTTCTCCAACATGGCATGACATGTTTATTAGTGGCAATGTTGTAATCTAACATAGCCAACTGAAACGTTCGTAACATTGAATTGTAGCCACGGAATTATGTGGTAGGCTATCTGGCGTCTGAGGAACTCTGAAGGCAATGATCAGCCACACTATACCGGAAAGTCCTTGCACCGACCCGAAAAAAAATACCGGATTTTGCTTCTGTCAGTTCATAAAGAAGAACGGCGATTTTCCGGCTATTTCTGTTCAGGAGCGAAACTGCGCCGCCGCAGATGTTGAAAAGTGGATCATCTTGTATCGGATAGGTTTCTGCCACTTTTCGTCGCAGTGTGAACAGGTTTTCAAGTAAAATGAGTAGGAGCGAGCATGGGCTGGGACCCACTGATATGAAAGTATATTTTCAGGAGAGAGGACTGTGATTTAGTACACCAAACTGGCCTCTCGGCAAACCGGCCGCTCTGGTGTGATGTTCGATGTGTGTGGACGACTTTTTCCAGTTCTATACGGATACATTTTCATGTCGACACGAAAATCTATTTCGAGTATAGTGTGGACAGACTAAAAAAGTAAAAGAAGCAATCCGAACTACTAACAATTTAATAGTCATTTGTAGAGAATGAACCGATTTTAATCCCTACGATTGTTATATTACCAGTGCTATTAAGTATTTTCTCGATGTCTTTCAAATGAAACTATATTATCAGGTATCTTATTGTAATAACCTTTTACACATTTGTGCTCGTTATCTCAGTCCTGTTCCTTGCTGGGCGAGGAAACTCCCATATGAAAATTTAACCATAAATGTATCGCTTAACCCTCTGCAAACGGACGTAACTTTGTTGGCCAACAACTCGCGACGTTGTTCAACATTGTTGGAAGTTGTTGCGTCCGTTTGTGCGTAGCTTAAGGGTTGTGCGTAAAGAAATATCTATGTAGAAAAAGACGCTGTTTAGGGACTGTTCTCCTTTGGCTGTCATTTGTGATCGTAACAGAGGAGACTGGTTATGAATACTGGCAAACAGTAAAGATGAAAACAACGGTGTTCAGTTTATGGTTATGGTTTCTTGGTGTTGCGGACGGTACAACTGCAACTATTAATCTACTTATCCGTCAAGTATTCCCCTATGCTTTCATATTGGAGCCCCCCCCCCCCCCCCCCCCCCCCCCACGGACGGTACAACTGCAACTATTAATCTACTTATCCGTCAAGTATTCCCCTATGCTTTCATATTGGAGCCCCCCCCCTCCCCCTCCCCCCACCACCGTCCCCCCGAGACCCCTTTAACAATCTAAAGAGGAAAAGGGTGCTTTAACAAAAATTAAACCATAGAGACCCTACAGAAATTACAGCTTCTCATCAAGCGTACTAGTTTTGCTGGTATTAGTAGCGGATGCCTCACGGTAACATGGCTGGTTCTGATCCAATAGTCTGAAATAATAGTAAGGGGTATCTTCTGTCATCATCTCTTCTAGTATCGGTATTAGTTGAACGAATGAGGGTCGTTCATTTGGATCCTCCTTCCAGCAGTCCATCATCAATTTGTATCTGTTGAGAAAGGAAGCCATAGGTTAAAATACTACTACACGAAGATATGTCTCCATTTACTTTGAATATTGAAGACACTTATGTTCCATAGGCTCTTTTTAGAATGGGATAACGTAAAGGAAAGAGGCGCGCTGCAGTTTCCACTCCTTGGAAAAGGCTGACAATTTTAGACGAAAAAACTGTTTGAAGAACTATGTAAGTATTTCTTCATCATGCCCTCTTTTCGGACGTCTTTTATTATTTCTATTCTGACTTACATTTCATCACGGCACGTGTTGGGTTTCTCCATCCGATATCCAGATTTAAGTAAACTGTATAGCCTCATAGGGGTTATCCTAGGGTATGGAGTACCCCCTAAAATAACAAAATAAAGATCAATGCTGTCTTATCAAAGATTATCAGGCTTTTCTAATTTTATATTTTGAAATCGCTGGTGATCCCTGCAATCCGATTGGCCCTCAGCAGTGTGATTTATTCACAAATTACACTATATTTTGCTCTAAATCGCCTTATTTGTGTTCTAAACCACGTCGCACCGTTTTGCTTTATATCACATCATTTCTGTTGCGAATACAAAATGAGATTTAAAAGCCCTTTTGTTTCCGCTTTTCAAAAGGCTACTTGATCTGCCCACAGGCAGGTCCTTCCTTCCGCCTCTTGACCCCTACGTAGGAGTTGCCATCCTTCACTCCATCCAGCATTCCCGCTCGAGGTCTTCCAGGTGGTCCCTTTCCTGGTATTCTTCCCTCAATAACTAATGGGACATGATCACCATGTCGTAGGGTATGACCAAGCCAGACTCTCTGTCTTCTGTTGATAACAGATATGATGGCTCTCTCCTCACCGTCACGCCTCAATACTTCTTCGTTACAGACCTTGTCAGACCAAGTAATATTTAAGACCTCTCTCCAAAGCCACATCCCACAACTCTCCAACCTTCGCACGTCCTCTTTCTTCAAGGTCCATGATTCGGCTCCATACAGAAGGGTGCTCAAGTCAAGATGACAGTCTTTATAATTCTCTTCTTCAGGGAAAGGCTGAAGGCTTTTTTCAGCAGTTCTTTTCTCTTAGTAAACGCGTTCTCGGGCTATTTTTGATGAAATTTCTTTCTCACAGGATCCATCCTGTGTAATAAGAAGCCCAAGGTGGTTAAGGTGCGATTCTTGACTTAATTGTTATCCTCAAGAAAGATCGTGAATCCCTCAAGGCCAGGCCTCTCACTGACTTTCATCACCTTAGTCTTCTTAAAATTGATCTTCATGCCATATTCTTCCACGGATTCCTGCATTTTATCCATCATTAGCCTGTGCCAGGCTCTCAGATAGTATAGTGCTGAAGTATTAAATCGAGCAAAGCGAAAATAAGACGCGCGCGACTTGGGAAAGGGGGCGGTTGCGGCCCCCGCGCTTTTTTTCGCATTTCTTTTTACTGAACGACTTTTCACCACTATCTCGGAGCCTGGAACAGGCTAATCCATCATAAGTTACTGAACTAGCTAAGGTTGATCACTCATCCTCAAATTAATTGCACTGTCTTCATGAGATGACCTCCCACTCGAACACCTTTATTCACACCGCTTTTAAGCTTTAAAAAGCATCTCTTAGCATGGCTTCAGGATATATGTTAAAGGGTATGGGGGATAACGAGCAACCTTGTCTGTTGCCACGGCCAATCACTGCTGGTGCTGATTGAATTCTGCGATTTTAAAATGGCTGTAAGAAGGTGATAATTCAACTTCGTGTCGTGCAATTTTGGCCTGAAATCATACTTGTGACAAATCGAATGATTTCAGACCAAATTGCTCTCCACTCAGTTCAATTACCATTATCAGTATTATCAATTTACCAGCTTCCGGGAGGGTTAAAAAATAATTATTGAGTATTCATTTTGCTAAGTAACACGTGATATCAGGTCAAGTTTTGGTTAAGAGTTAGCCTGAGAAAACGGCCGACGTTTGGCGACGCTACCACTGGTTTCCCCGCCAAATGACTTTTGAGAAACGAACGCAGAAATTCCATACTGATGACGCGTCACTACCCAAATCTGGGTACTGCTTCTGATTGGTCGTGCCGCGTGGGAAATTTGATTCAACCAATCAGAAGCACTACCAAGATCTGGGTAGTGACGCGTATAGAATTTCTGCGCTCATTTTCCAGACGTCATTTGGCGAGGAAACCAGTGGTAGCGTCGCCAAATGTCAGCTGTTTTCTCAGGTTAGTTAAGAGTATGACTTTTAGGCTGGATTATTATGAGCCTGAGCTCCTCCCCGGTGATTGCTATCCTAATACTGAACAGTCAGCTTTTCCCTAACTACTTTCTTGGGGGATTCCTCTCAATTTCTACGGGTATAGGAAAATGTTTAGAGTATTACTCTACCAGCATCAGTATACAAAGATTTATAAATCTAGCTTACCCATGGTGGCTAGTTCCCACAAAACCACTCCAAAAGACCATCTGCAATAAAAGGAAGCAGATAAAGAAATAGCAAGAATTAAATTCATAGAAATATCAATTTTGTTTATCTCGCCCCATGGATGGTAATCCAGGAAATTTTTGCTCGGAGTCATGGACTTTGGAATCCGGAATCCTGCTAACTATGAAATTATGGAATCTAAGCCTTTTGAAATCGGGAATACACTGAGTTGGAATCCAGAATCCAGTATCTGGAATGCGGGATGTGGAGCGTGGAATCTAGGATCCAAGATGGTCTCAGATTAACTTGATCGGCTCAAAGTTTCTATTTATATATCTTATTTTCTAGTTTCACGCCTGGAACAGGCTAATGTTTTCCAAACACTTTAGTATTTCCTTAGAGATAGAGTGATAACCGCTACTGTAGACAGTGTCATGATCAAAATTGTGGTCTTTTGTTTTCAGACAGTTCTAACAGTACATTGCACCTCAACGTCAGACTGCATCACAGGAAGCCTAAGCTTGGCCTAACTGTGACCTCATTAACTATACTTACACGTCAGTCTTGAAAGTAAAAATGCCGCTCTCCAACGCTTCAGGTGCCATCCATTTCATTGGTAGCTTGTTTACGCTCGTAACTTCGTATATCCCACTCTCATTTGCGTGGCGTAACAAACCAAAATCAGAAATCTTCACCGCTCTGTCCTCACCAAGTAGGATATTACGGGCTGCCAGATCACGATGAATGAATCCTTTGCTGGCCAAGTATTCCTGGCAGAGAATTAATGAAAATGAATTCTCAAACAATTTTTAGTTACCAGATACCTTTAGATCAACACAAATTTCCATTTGATTGGTCAATATGAAAGTAAAATGGAACCTCGATTTTACAATACGGCAGGGGGATAGCAGTTTAATCGGGATATTGTTGTAAACGAACTCCCGATTTAACGATTTGGTGGGAAAAGCAACCAAGTGCAATGAAACGTCTGTTCCAGGCTCAAAGATAGCCCGCCACCGCCCCCTTTTTCCTAGATCACACGTTTATATTTTTGCCGGTGCCTTACGATTACGCGACATCCCTACTATCGAGAGCCTGGAACAGGCTACTGCAAGCTGTGCCGGGCAAATGGTCCGGAAAGCGGGAGGAAGTGATCGTCGGTCCATTCATGAAGAATGGAGGGAGGATTTCCGTCACAGCTGTTGGAAAACGAAGAAACAAATGAAGGAATTGACCAAGAAATCCCCGCGACGTATACTTTTCAGCACAAAAAGCCGTCGAAGTTGAACAAGCTAAGTGAACTACAGTCGACTCACGATAATTCGAACCCTCGCTAACTCGAACCAAAATGGATTTGATTTCTTTCATACATTTACTGTAATTTTACCCTCGGTAACTCGAATCCTAGATAACTCGAAACTCCCGCCAACTACAAGTAATTTCTATTTCCCCTCAGATCACTTCCATACAATTTTACCCTCGATAACTCAAAGAAAGACCGTTGACACCTGTTGACTTTTAATTAAATGTTGTTTTTCAGAGACACTTGGGGTGAGTGGAATCAAGCCCTCCTGGGACTGCCACGCCCGAAAAAGAAAAAAAAAACCGTATTGGTTCTTACTATACTGCTGATTTCTATTTCAAAGTCACCCAAAACGGCATACTTAGTGAACATTATTCATTTAGAGATTTGATTTCTTAAATTAAAAATGTTCATTTATACGAGCAGAGTTATGCGGATCGAGGAGGGTGATATTTGCGAAACCCAAAAGCCAAATATACAGCTGAGCCACCAGATATATCAATTTAGCTTACTATAGTTAGCAAATACCATCATAGTGGCCGTTCCCTTAGCTTTAGCCATCAGTTCCACTTGCAGACCGTTGATTGTGCTTTCCAAGATTCCGATTCCTTGCTGCTCAGTCATCCAGTCCCGAAAACAAATTTAACCATTGCTTTTTCTTTTCTCTACTACCCTTCTTTTCTTTTCCTCTCCTTTTTGCTTTCTATTTCCTGTTCTGCCGTGAATGTGAGGGGCGTAGCCAGCCCTTAGCCCTGTAGGCCCGGGCCTTTGAATGTTTGGTTTGACCACTCTACCACTTGTAATAAATTATGAGTTGTTGGGATGAGCTAAAAAAGCACAAGAGCTCAAAGTGATGGTGACGTCAGTGTGTACTGGTCATGCGTGCAATTTTCAGGATATGTGGAAATGAAAGTCAGCCAGGTCTACAACTAGTCGAAAAGCTAGCTACGTCCCTGTATGTCGGGCTTGTACGATTCAAATGAAATAACTGATAGTTTAGCCTTATTCCGGTCATTTGGCTGTATTCATTACACACCTCTTCGAATAGCCTGTTCCAAGCGTTCAGATAGTGGAGAGCGGTGCGAAGTAAAGAATGCGATGAAAAGTAAAGGGGGACTGGGGAGAGAGGTGCGGGAACGCTTGTAAGAATTTTTAACAAAAGTGTGTTCCGGTATACCAGATCCTGGTATACCTTCTGATTGGTTGATTTTGACAGTTTTTGTCAACAGTGGAGCGTCTTCGATTACTGAGAGAAATGCGATGTGGCGGTGATGACAGACTCTACGTCCCGTCACGCAGAATTCGAACTCGCATCAAACACAGCGCTGAGGGACTTTCCAAACGTGGAGGCTAAACGCAAAGAGCAAGAAACTGTTTAAAACACCTAGTCGGCAGGATAGATGTCCTCGCAATTTTACCGACTGACTTTGGAAAAAGTCTAATTATTTTCCAGCTTTTTCCTCGAATAAATAAAGCTTACGATGGAATTAAGGCCGGATAGAATACCATTTACGATTGTTGTGGTAACCCCGTTGATTGCCATCATGAAAGACCAAGTGGAACATTTGAACAAAATCGCTACCGCGGCGGCAATGATGGGAGAAGATGTGGATAAAGCCGTTAAAAGTGGAAGCTGTGAAATTGCATACTGAAGTCCCAAATCGTGGTTGTCTACGGAATGGACAAGAGGAGTTCAAGAAGGAAGGCTTGGAAAGGAAGTTGCAGCTATCGCTATTGACGAGGTCCACTCAATCACCGAATAGTAAAATTTCCCTTCAATTGTTGTGCATTTTCATTGCTTGAGTTAACGATCTGTATTGAAACAGCTTTCTATTGAACTGAGCGATATTTGTTTTTCACTTGATTCATATTTCTTTTGTCACGTACACGCTGAAGTCATGTTTTAAAGCCGTAAATAAATTCATTGTACATGAATATACTTCTCCTGCTCTCTGTTGTCTGAAAGTCTTACATTACGTTTTTAGTAAGATTATGTATACATAATATTAATTTTTGATCTGAGAAATTTTGATTTATTTGCAGAAAAATAATAAATGTATGGGGCTGTAACACCAGTCTTGATTGACAAGTGAAGACCACCTACAGCTGATGCGGTCTGAGTGGGCGGAAGAGTCTATTTAAAACAAATCTTACAGGCGTTCCCTCTCTCACCTCCCCCCCTCACTCGCTTTTATTTTTTCGCGCTCCTTTTTGCTTCGCACCGCTCCCCACTATCTGAACGCCTGGAACAGGCTACTTTTCGAAAATACGAACAGACTTGATTTCTCAATAGGTGCCTTCACAACGGTTCCATGTGATTTTTAGGCTTCTCGGGCTATAAAAAAACTCGTTGTTGACCTTTTTTAAAATCAAACGGCTCAGTTTTATAAGAGTTGGGTTTCACGAAAAATACAGCAAGATAGTAGTTAGCCCTATTATGGACTGTTATAAGTAACGCAGCAATTTGAATGCTTAAAAAATCTGCCGTCTCATGACCGGATAGCATAATACTTGCAGACACAAAGAAAAACTAGTAGTAAAGTATTTTAAATACGGGGAAGAGGCAGATTTTCGTGCTTTGCAAATAAACGATGTCGAAAAAGTTCTTACCATCCCTTTAGCAATCTGCCACGCATAACATAGAACTTCTTCTCCAGAAATGTCTTCTTCATAATCTTCCTTGCCCTCACAGCTGCCTTCTTCTTTCTCGATGGTGATCTTTTCTTCGACGTTTCTTAAAGGTTCAGCAAGAGTGAGCTCTTTTTCTTTGGAGAAATGGGTAACACTGATCGAAGGTAACACCATTACCGACGTAACCGGCCCCTCTCGCCCTTCATTTTGTAGAAATGACTTGTTGACATAGCCACTTGCTTCTTCCTCCTTGTCATCTTCGTCTTCCAGGTTTGAGCAGAGAGGTCCCATCTCAGATCGAGGAGCATCGTTGATTAGAATTCGTCTTTCAACGTCGTCCAGGTCGATTTTAATTTCCTTCGTCTCGCTGGAATGATAACCACCGTCTTTTCCACTTTCTTCATTATTTCTTTCCCTGTTCTCGTCGTTCAGGTTTTCATCCAGGAAATCTTTTGTTTGCAGGTTCCTGGACACCAATTTGGGTCTCTCGGGAACAGGAGGCTTAAGTCTTTCAACGACATCACTTTGACGACTCTTTTTTATTGTAAGCTGCAAAAAAAAATACTGAAATGAATTCCGTCTGATCATGAAACAGTTTTGTCAGCAGAAATAATTTCAACACTATCAGTTGGTTAGCCGAAATATTTTTATTTGAATCGAAAGATTACTTAACCGACGTTAAACTGAAAATCTAGCCGGAAATACCTCATGGGCCGACTTTCTTTAAATCATCCACGGAAAATTCAAATGGATTAAACTGCAATAGAAACAAAGCTTTTCTTCTGCTTTGTTACAATTTTCTATGACATTTTAAGATACACAGTCCCAAAAACAAGACGTGTGCTTCTTGATATTTGGTTTGACCTAATGCCACTTTTGACGTCATATCTCATACAGAGCTTTCGGGACGGACAATCATTATCTCCACCAAAATGTTTTGAAGGGTTTTTTAAAAAGAAACTTTTCTACTACATCGGTCGGAGGGTGAAAAGCAAAACTCTGGTGTTATCCGCTGATTTGAATAACTCATCTCACCACCATTGAAAGACCGTGGATCGAAAAGCTGACGGGCATTTGAGTGGAAGCCCTTTGTCTACTCGAATCAAGGACCGTTTATCAAATGGCGGAGCTCAACTACGGTGAATACATGGAAAAATGAGAAAAAATAAGTAAATTACTAGAATGAAAAGCGTTTGTTGAAGTAAACTATTCTTGTCTTGTTACCATGTTCAAACAATAGCGTAGCTCCCCCAATTAGTAATCCCGTGATTTATTCTGACCAGAAAAAGTTAACGGGGGAGGGGGGTACTCTCAAAAATTTCGAATAGTTGAGACAAGCGAAAACCAACATGATATTAAAGACCCAAACATGGAAAATGAGGCCCAGTTCAAGAGAAAAACAAACCTAAGAATTAATGGAAACAGAAAAAAAACCTCCTTAAATCGCGCTCCTGATCAGCTCTAGGGTAAAGTTCAGTTTTAACAGATCTATGATTTGCTTCTCGTGTGTTGGGCATTAACGCACGTGAATTTTATCTGATAGAATAACGGTACCCTATCTAAGAATCACATCGGCAACACTGCGCCAATAAGGGCAACAAGGAAACCAATTTAAGGATGGAGATCCTCATCCTATCGGGCGGGAGTACCCCCTGGGGTAAACGCTCAAAACGTTAATTTTTTTTTTCCTTTTCTGACTACCTACCCCTCCCCTAAGAAAAAATTAACACTACCTTCTCACTTAGGGAAAAATGTGGCTTAGGGGAGGGATAGGTGGGAAGTTTCCCAGAAACCTTAACTGATCCTCCCGGGCAAGCTTGACTTTATTAACTCAGTGTTGAACACAAATTTTTGTGTATTTACCGATCTTTGTTTTCCGAATACATGAATAGCATCTAAACAGTCTGGCTGTATAAACCGCTTTTGGAAAAATACGAATATCCGGTTGCATTGATATCTACATTTTTAAGTTCACCTCTGTCTTTGAGAACTTTAATTATAGGTAACATGTACAAATTCTCACATCAAGTTATTTAGCATCTTATTATTTTTACTGAAGACCATGGTTTTTAGACGTCTGTCTGCCTTAAGAGACCACATAATGTAAGAAAAAGAACATGTACACGCAGCAGGATGTTCATTAGAAAATTAAAGTACAGGACAGAATACTAATGACGTCAGATGACTAATTTGCAATGTTTGTCTGATTTCTGCCATTTTTTCATGACAAAAGTCAGACAAATTGACATTTTAAAGACAAAAAGACAAACAACATTAAGTTCTATAAATGATACCTGTGCGCAGCGCTATTGCGAATGGAGAGCAGGTATTTTTTAACAAAAGGCACAAAAGAGGGCAGCAAATTCTTATTGGTACAGCTGATAAAGTAATGATACCTGTTGCCTTTTGTTTCTGAGCCACTGAAGAAGATCTCCGTTTGGAACATATTCCATGATTAACATAATGGGAGGTGACTGGATCCAGTAGCCGAGCATGCTAACAATATTAGGGTGTGTCCCGACTTCCTTCATCAGCTCAATTTCCTGAACTAACTGCCTTTTGCCCTGCTCCGTGGCATTTTCTGAAGAAAAAGAAAGACATCTACGAAAAATCTAGTAACCTTGACCTACATAAATACTACAGGATATCAGCTAGTACTAAACAACTACAACCAGATGTAAAGAAAAAAAAAAACAATTAATAAAAATGAAAGTATATTTAACCAGTGAAAATAAAACAGTCAATAGTTAAGGTCCTAATTTCTGCTTGAGAAAAAAATCTGTTTATTACAAAAAATGGTTCCCTAAGTTAAGTGACTTAGATAAAACAAACTCACAAAGAAAAGAGCCGTCAGTTCTCTTCATTTAGCGATCACCAGGCACGACCTGTAGCATAATGCAATACTGGATGATCTTTTAGTTCGGAAACTTGTCTCTTTAATTCTAGACGCCACGTTTTGTGTTCTTTAATGGCTTCCCTATTCTCGACCCATGGGCACTTCATCTCCAGTAATATGACTTTCCTTGAGGACCGTTGAGTGTACATTTGTAATCCTAACGCATCTAACCAATTGGCTCACTTTCATTGACTCTGCATAGACAGGGACGTCCCAGTATACTTTTGTAGGTGGTTTTCATAAAGGGTTTTCAGCTTTCCGTCATCGTCATCATTACCATCATCAAGCTCTAAGGCGCTTTACAATAAATGGTTTCAACTTAAACGACTAGAAAGCAGTAACTCGTTAGATTACAAAAAAAGAAAAATTGTTAAACAAAACTACGAAATAAAAATAACGCTTAGAAGTTTTTAAAGGTTTAAGATTGCTCTTGGAAGAACGAATATTCAAACTCCATTTTACACTGTAAGTGTCTGGAGAATCACTCTAAAGTTTAGGGCCACAAAACGAAAAAGCATGATCGTCCGATAAAATTTTAACCTTGATCTGGGTGTCACTAACAAGTTCATGGTTGATGATCGTAAACTCCTAACAGGTTTGCAAGTTTGGAACAAATGATGATTATAGGTCGGACTTGCATAATTTAAAATCCGCTACTCATGCTCTAAGGGACGCCAATGTAATTCTCTAGGTAAAGCAGTAATGTGGTCATATTTACAACCACACACGCGATCAGAGAAAGTTCTAAACTGACTGAAACCTGTGAATAACGTATTTCGAAAGACCACAGAAGAGAATTCGAACGACCAATCTACACATTACGAAGGCATGCGCTAACATTTTGGTTTCATAATTTGATATCGTGTCACACCCCTGAGAAGTAATTATGCGGACTGCACTGTTTCGCCATTTTTGACTACAATAGCCCTATATTCAGGTTAACCCATTCATCGTCAGAGTAGTCAAAGATAGGCTACATTAAAGCGTTATATAATTTTCAATACATTTAATAACACAAAATCTCGAGCCTGCCTAAGACCACTTATAACACGACTAACCTTGGAGCACACCTTATCAATGTGCTGGTCTCTCTGAAGGTTTTTGTGTCTACATTGATATATTCATTAAAAAACCTCTATCCGACAGTCAATTTAGCGGAGGCCCGCGGCGACACTTTGGTTTGGTAAATTGCAAACACTCAGGGAGGTCATTAATATACATAGGAAAAAATAAAGGACCTAAAATGGACCCCTGAGAAACATCACCCTGTTACTGATTGGGGTATTGAGATGCTGTTTTACACAATATAATCTTTGCCGCCTATCGGATTAAATAATTGAAACCTCTTAAGAGTCACTCCCGTAAATCAGTTTAGCATTGAGACGTCTGCTGAAAGAATAAGTCATCTTTTTAACGTATTCTGAATTCACGCACCTCGTAGAACTTTTGTAGCAACAATACGTCCCTCATGCAAATCCAAACTGTGATCCTTGCGTTTCGAGGATGTCATCTTTTTAGGTAGCCCCCTCATCACGCTCTTATAAACTCTTCCAAAAGCACCTCGTCCCAGTTCCTCCATGATAGTAACCCGTTCAGGTGGTACTTCTAGCAACACTGGATCAAAGTGCACATTGAATGTAAATGAAATTGCTCGTCATAAATCATGGGCTTGTGGTAGTGCTTAAATGAGGGACAGCTTCCTAGTTGATACAGTTTAGTCAAAAGTTACACTGCCTTGGCCTGTAAGAAAGGTCACTTGTGGCTTTCATCATTAATTTTTAGGGAAAGGGTTTGTTACGTCTGCAATTATTATTTCAAACTTCAGGGGCGTTTATTTTAGATTTATGACCATTGTGACCTTTATGATAGACATCATAAAGAGCCCTCTATTACAAATATATACACAGCCAGCCGTCACTTGCGGGGCCGTCACAAAAACATTCTCTCCAAAATTACATTACTTAGATTTACATAAGGAGGGGCTTTGCACGACGATCCCAAAAAAGCACCGTACACCTGTACACAACAGTGTGAACGTTTGGTGCAATGTAAGTAAGTTCCTATGTTTACTCAGTGTGTTCGTTGGGCTTCGCCCCACTGCACATTTTTTAGAGAATAACCTTATTGACGCATTTCAAAAAAGCACTTGTAAAAAAGGAATGTTTCATTCCACCAATCTAAGAAACGAGATTGGAATAACTACGTCCTGGCTTATACGTTAAGAAAGCTCTATGTGGTTGCGCGGTTTTGTTTTGTCAAGCATAAAAAAGACATTTTTCTTTTGAAGCGCGCATATTTTAGCGACCCAAAAGCTGGTGGCTGTATACATTATAGCAAAAATCACGCGATCAATTAACACAGCACCCTAACTTTGGCTTTTGGCGGGAAGCTAGATTCAAATTTCTTCAAGCGGGACAAGTCGACCACTCTCGCGACTGCGTCCCTCACCTCTTCGCGAACTAATTAACCTCACTTCGCTTGCTTGGGATTAGTGACAAATTTCTACCCCGGCCCCTATTACTGACAAAAAGAGGTCGTTTTGGTGCGAGTCTAGTCCTGACGATTCAACCCTGCGAGCAGACATTTCTCACTTGCATGGCTTTTAGCATTTATGAAGTCGTTCTCGTCGCTTGTCAGTCGCGTAGTGACAAGCGACTGACAGACGACGCGAACGAATTCGTAAACGCTAGAAGCCATACTAAAGAGAAACCTCTGCTCGCAGAGTATGACGATGCAAAATGCCTTGCTCAACAGATCAACAGGTTGCTACAGGAGAGTCTCCAATAATGTTCTTCAATACCATAATCGCGACGAAAATTTCCTTGGAATCCCGTAATTCCGATGGTTATTCAGTTTCGGCATCCCACCTCCCGTGTATACTTTGAATAACAAATCTTGCCCCGATTTCGCTTAAAATCAGAATCCCGTCCGGGAATCCCGTGCTTTAAATAAGGAGAATGTCGGACCCGGAAAAACCTTTTTGCGAGCTTTCTAAAGAACAACTCACCAATTCCTGATCTTCGGAAAATTCCGGTGACTGATTCCTCGAGAAGGGAGGCGCGGAGAGCCGAGAGAAGTGAGTTTATAATCTAGTCCTGCGGGAAGCGCGCGCGCAGTGCGTGAACCGCGTGTGAGTCTTAGCGGGCTGCAAACTGACAGCTCTCATCTTTATTTGTATATATCCGATGGTGTCCGCCATGTCGTCATACAGTAGTTGGCGTCACGGCGCATGTTTGTTTCTAGGCAGCATTCGACTGAAAGCGATTTCGAATTCCCATCAATGACCAAAGTATTCACGAAGAGCAGTCTTTTTATCGTCTGCAAAACAATGTTTACTATCGGTGAATCTCAAGCCATTTCTCATGCAAACAGAACAGCAAACACAAGAACGCCGAATTGTCAATCCTCGCAGGGGAAGATTTGACACCGAAAAATCCTCTGGAACGAGAACGCCGACTTGAAATTCAATGGCGAAAGCAACAAGATGGAGACGGCATCAACAAACAGCGGAGCAGAGGGAACACCACTCAATGAATTTCGAATGCTAAAGTACTTTAAGAGCAAATGGAAGCGAGTTTGGATAATTAACAATTATTCCACGAGGGCGCGTTGGATATGAGATAGTAGAGAGCCAACGAGGCGCGTACCGCCTAGTTGGCTATAACCATCTCATATCCAACAAGCGCGAGTGGAATAATTGTTTTATTAAAAACGCCCACAAAATCTCATTGAATCTCCGCGACTTAATTTTGTTAGAACAAACCGGAAAAGACAAGGGACTTCCGCTCTTCACATCTCACACGTCTATCAAAACTGTCAACGCGCGGACTGGATGAATGAAAAATCAAAACATTGTAGCGATGAACACTTTCAAAAACTCATCGGGATTCTAGGACTTTACACAGCAGGACAGCTAAAATATAAAGGACCTGGCAGATAATGTGAAGAAAAAGAATTTTTAAGTGACAGCCGTCGAAATTACTGTGAATTTGGATTTTCGGTGCAGTTACAAAAGTAAGAAAAACGGAGAAAAACTATTACGGTAACCTCGGTCGCTTGTTATGAAGTTGTTTGAAGCCACCAGCTGGTTTTGCTAAAAGAGAAAAGAAGCTATACTGACGCCTCGATTGCTGTAGTGAATGTCTGCATAGCCTGTATTTGTAGCTGGTTGCTTGTGATTTATATTCTCTATGTCGGATAAACAAACCGCAGTTATCTATCGGCGAGTGACTCGGCGAGTGGCTTCGCGATCAAGAACAAACTTGTCTTCTTTCGTAGCTTGTCAAGGTACTTTAGTTCCATGTATTTTTCACGTGTTTTTCGATAAACTTTCAAACAAGCCCTTGTGGCTTTTTTGTTTGTTTGTTTTTCCCAATGAAATTGCATTTTCTAGTATTCTAAGAAATGATAAGAATTAAAAGTCTTAACACGATTTGCTTCGGGGGCCATTCTATCCTTCGCGAAAAAAAATCTCAGCTAGCTTCCAATTTTGAACTAACGCGTACACCGACTATACATGGAGAGCATGGTATAATGGCTCATATACCATAATCGCTAAGCCAATCAAAACGCTAGAATTACATTATCAAATGAGTCAGTTTTTAATAATTAGCCTTAACATATGAGCGAACATCGCGGTAACAAAACACGTTTGCTCGCAGACATACCGTATCGGCCTAGACTGTTGGGCTTCCATTCTTTACATGGAAATGCGATGAAATGCATCTACGTTGGGTTTTCACTGTCGAAACTGCAGACATTCTTCTGAAAAAGATCTTTGAATTCACGTTTAATAAGGCTCGAAGGTTTTAAGCGAACATCGCGGTAACAACACACGTTTTGCTCGCAGACATACCGTATCGGCCTAGACTGTTGGGCTTCCATTCTTTACGTATAAATGCGATGAAATGCATCTACGTTGGGTTTTCATTGTCGAAACTGCAGACATTCTTCTGAAAAAGATCTTTGAATTCACGTTTAATAAGGCTCGAAGGTTTTAATATTAAAATTTCGCCGAATTTTCCCGTGTGTTCCACGTGGCCTAGTGGTAAAGCTTTGGCCTAGTGCGTCGAAGGTCGCGACTTCGATTCCGGGCATTACCTTTTTCACTTCGCTTCTTTTCTTTTCTTTTCGGTTAGTTTTCATTTTAGCTATAACAGTTTTGTTATGTTTCTATATATAGCTCACAATTTTTAGACTTACAAATTTTCTTCTCGGCTTTACTTGCCGTTTCCCCGAAGTCCTTCGCGAGGTCCTGCGATTTACGTATTTCTAGTTTAGTGCGGGTAGTACGGGGTGGCTTGGAATTCACGGGCATGTCTTCACCATCAGCAGCTGTATCCCTGTTTCTTCGACGAATATAGAGGACGACTACCACTACAATAACAGCGACCACAATGAGCGGAAAACCGACCCCTGCTATCACAGCAGCCGTGATGTCCTTGTTGGTGGTGAATACGATAAAGCCTTCGTTCTCGTAATTATAATCCTTATCAAAGGAACGCTGAAATACAGCGTACTTGGTATCATCGTTAAGCTTTCCGTTTAGATACTCTCCAACTAGTAAAGTAAAACAAAGAAACATCAGTTAGAAAATCAGTGTTCTATGTCTTAACTCTTATGCTACGTGCAAACGGACGCAACAATTCCCACACAATGTTGGGACCTGCATTGCGTCATGAAAAAGTTACAACCCATAGGACGTTGTAAACAACATGTCCCAGAGTGAGCAAACGAACGCAAGATCGCAAGATCCAACACTTTTGGGAGTGGATCAATTTAGGTTTCTGGGAAACTACCTACCTACCCCTCCCCTAAGCCAACAGTTTGCCCTAAGTGGGAAGTAAGTGATAATGTTGACTTAGGGGAGGGGTGGGTGGTCAGTTTCCCAGAAACCTAAATTGATCCGCGTCCGTTTGCACTGGGCTTACCATACGAATATCTCACTGAGGGGCTCTACGTATGTCCACCGAGCGCTTTTTCTTTAGCCAGAATTTAAGGCTGCTTTTCATTAGCAACGGAGTCGTAGGCGGAGTTGTAATCAGAAGCGACGCAAAAACTTTACGATCTAGTGAAAACAGCTTTGTGATTCTTTTGAGTCCGCTTACGACTCCCGTCGTTTACGATCAAGTGAAAACTGGGTCGTCGGAGTTTCAAGCAGACGCGGAAGAACTAAACCAATCAAAAAGCGTGGGAACGTGCATTGTGATTATATTGCATTATCCTTCCGCTTCTGCTTCCGTCTCTGACAATCTGGTTTTCACTAGATCATAAGCGGAACGTAAGTGATGAAGTCGTAAGCGGAATCGGAATCGGAAGAAAATAGAAACGCTCTGATTCTTCTGACTCTGATTCCGTCGTGCTAGCGACTCCCGCTTACGATTCCGACTTGGACTCCGTCGCTAGTGAAAACATTCCCTTAGTGAGAAGCAGCACAACTTTTCAGTGGCAGAGTTCATTTGATAGTTTCACCGTGGAAATAAAGTAACAGTAGATCAATGCAGAAAAAAACCTCTGACAGCAAAATGCTGGTATTGTTAGTATTATTAGCCATCAAGCCCTTTGCTTTGAGTCTGGGGGAGGAGTGGGAAGGGTGGGGACGCTAATTAACAATTATTGGACGAGGTTGAGAAAAACATCGTGATTTGTCTGTGGCGAGCAGATCAATTATTTGCCGAAGCCGAAGGCTGAGGCAAACAATTGATCTGCAAGACACAGACAAATCACGATGTTTTGCGATAACCGGGTTCAATAATTGTTTTATCATTCGATCACCGAGTTTGCTTTTTAATGAATATCCTTGGGAAGCGAAGCGATCTGCCATTTTCACGCAAGAGCGATCGCAAGAAGGAGAAAAGCACGGTTTCCTTTACGCATGAGCAGAATGTTATTTGCAGCCAAACACTGTTGGACGGCATTGCACATGAGCAGACCATTATTTGTAGGCAATTGTTTGCAGGTCACGTGGTAGGCTGTCGACCAATGAAAAGAAAGAAAAATTTGCTTCGAATGATAATTTCGCTTACTAGTAAGGACAGGAAACTTTTTAACAAGCAAAATATACTTTATTTATAGAACATCTCCTTGGTTTATTTGGCGTGTGTAAAATATCGTTATATCGGGGTAAACGTATTGAACTTATGAAAACCAATCATACATATAGATAGCGCACTGTCTATTCAACCCTGTTCAAGGCTGATTCGTTGCTGGACGATACCCTGTTCAAGACACTAACTGGTGAAATTCTGTACGCTGTGTAAGACACAAGATCAAATACCCATACCCTGTCTGGTGTCACTGGCTCAGCCAGTCACATCCACCTTTGGGCCAAATGGGAGAGTGAGCCCAGGGTTTAGAGCCAACTTACCGGCAGCTCTGCGTTTCTTTTTAGAGTCGGTTACACCGTTTCGTGAGTAGTATTTCCCGTCTCCAACTGGGAATTCTGTTGTAAACCAGCCCTTTCCAAACTCGGCAGTAATGTAAGGCTTGCCTTCCTCTTGAGTTTCGTAAGTCAGGNACACCGTTTCGTGAGTAGTATCTCCCGTCTCCAACTGGGAATTCTGTTGTAAACCAGCCCTTTCCAAACTCGGCAGTAATGTAAGGCTTGCCTTCCTCTTGAGTTTCGTAAGTCAGGTCAACTATTTCGTATTTAGGATCCGCACTGTTTCCGGGATCGTCTTCTTTTCCCTTTAATGGCGTGACGATTATCTGAAAATGGCTACAGAGAGATAATACAGTGCATAGTTAGATAACTATGATGGAATTATTCTCCCGAAAGCGGTTACTTCGAGGTCACATGAAAGTTAACTTTGAACCTAATTCACGCCAAAGTTTCTAAGCAGGCAACACTTTAAGTCTATGAGGTCAAAGAGTCATAGTGCACTTTGACCTGCGAAATCTTACCCTTAGCCGACATTTCGCCGCGACGCCGCAGTTACTATGGTTTCTCTGCGACAATGAAGTCGGATGAAAAGGCTGCAGAAATTCTTTCCAACGGCTCATAAATTTCAACAACTAGAGGTTTTCTTTTGTGGGCTTTACAGTTACTTTTAAAAGAACAACAACAACAAACAAACTTCGTGAAGAATATTGACCACAAGATGGATGAATCAGTTCAGGAGTAAAGCAAAGTACATGGCGGACTTACGTAACTGGCTTGCCACTGCTTAAAGTTGCCTTGTTAACAAACGGCACTTTTACTTCATTTGTTCCAATGGTATCATCTTGAGGCGGCGATTTTGTCGGCACGGCTACAACAAACAAACAACAACAATTTAGTACTTAGAAGTGTAGAGTTGATGAATTTTTTCTTCTTAAAGTTGAGGAGCCTCATATTATGAATGTGGGTTTTCGAAACTTGAAAATTGTCTTTTATACGCGAAACTAAATCGCGAATCAGTTTTTCTTCTTAATGATCGTTTTTTGTTGATGTACAGGTATCTGAAATAATGTTGTTGGTTCCTCCCTTTATGTTAGCTTCGGGCAATTTTTGTCGAGGCTCTTTGTAGAAGACTACAAGTGAACAGATTGAGACCATAAACGACGGAGAGGACTTTTTGCTAAGTGCATAAAAGTATCACCTCCAGGGAGTTTCAGCTACCGTGTCGCACGAGAATTTTTTAATAGTTTATTTTTGCGGATTGGCGATTTTTTGTTTTTTGCGGGAACTAATTTTTGCGTTCAGGACAAGGTGGTTTTTCTTGCTGGAAATTAAGTTTTGCGATTTTCAGGAAGTACCCAGTACCCAGCTTTGATAAAATTTTCGTTTTTGTTAAGTACGGGAACGGTATGCGTACCCTATGTTAAACTACTATTTCATCGTATACCGTCTTGTTTCTGAATGAAAGAGGCAAGTTGCAATTGAATGAACAGACACAATTTCTTAGTACTCTATTTTTGTGTAACGAATTTAAAGAATATTTACTCTGGAGTTAATTTTTGCGGATAAAATTAGCCTGTTCCAGGCGTTCAGATAGTGGGGAGCGGTGCGAAGTAAAAAGGAGCGCGAAAAAATAAAAGCGAGGGAGGAGGAGAGGTGAGAGAGGGAACGCCTGTTAGATTTGTTTTAAATAGACCTTTCCGCCCAGTCAGACCGCATCAGCTGTAGGTGGTCTTCACTTGTCAATCAAGACTGGTGTTACAGCCCGATGCATTTATTATTTTTCTTGCGAATAAATCGAAGTTTGTCAGATCAAAAATTAATATTATGTATACGTAATCTTACTAAAAACCCAATGTAAGACTTTCAGACAATAGAAGGCGGGAGAAGTATTCATGTATAATGAATTTATTTACGGCTTTAAAACATGATTTCAGCGTGTACGTGACAAAAAATTATGAATCAAGTGACAAACAAATATCGTTCATTTCGATAGAAAGCCGTTTCAATACAGATCGTTAACTCAAGCAATGAAAATGCACAACAATTGAAGGGAAAATTTACTATTCGGTGATTGAGTGGACCTCGTCAATAGCGATAGCTGCAACTTGCTTCCCAAGCTTTCCTTTTTGAAGTCCTTTTGTCCATTCATTAGACAACCACGATTTGGCACTTCAGTAAACAATTTCACAGCTTCCACTTTTAACGGCTTCATCCATATCTCCTCCCATCATTGCCGCCGCTACTCCGATTTTGTTCAAATATTCCACTTGGTCTTGCATGATGGTAATCAACGGAGTTACCACAACAATCGTAAATGGCATTCTATACTGCCTTCATTCCAACGCACGCTTTATTCGAGGAAAAAGCTGGAAAATAAGAATTTTTCCAAAGCCAGTCGGTGAGAAATTGCTAAGACATCTATCCTACCGACTACGTGTTTTAACCAGTTTCTTTGCTCTTCGCTTTAGCCTCCACGTTTGGAAAGTCACTCAGCGCTGTGTTTGTTGCGAGTTTGAATTCTGCGTGACGGCACGTAGAATCTTTCATAACGGCCATATCGCATTTCTCGCTGTGATCGAAGACGCTCCACTGTTGACAAAAACTGTCAAAATCAACCAATCAGAGGGTATACCAGGATCTGGTATACCGGAACGCACTTTTGTTAAAAATTCTTACAAGCGTTCCCGCACCTCTCTCCCCAGTCCCCCTCTACTTTTCATCGCTTTCTTTACCTCGCACCGCTCTCCACTATCTGAACGCTTGGAACAAGCTAGGATAAAATGCTTGCGTTAATTTTTATCTGCGGGAACTTATTTTGCGGATCGCTGAAAAAATCACAAAAATCGCAAATTAGAATCCGCAAAAATTTCCTGCCATACGGTATGCTAAATGAACTCTTGTCGCTCACGCAAGAAGCAAAAGGTGTAACAGTGATATTGGCAATACGGCGCTGATGACACATTTGGTTTGATCTTGTGGCTAGCTCTGCCTTGCTTCGAGTGGTTCTTCCACGGTTCCGAGTACACCAGTCTAGCGAATCATACAAATGCATTTCACGAGATCCCTGAAATATTTGTAAACAATGCTCTTACAAAGTGACGAACTTTTAATTTATTTCATTTATTTATATTATTTTTATCTATTTGTTTTATATCCAACAGATTTGATAAATACGAAAACAGCTATCTCCCTCAGGGTCGGTGCAAGGAACTAGACCATTCTTCATTCCCCAACCCTCAACCCCCCACACCCCTCTCATCCCCGGCTTCGAAGGGTAGCTGTGTAGTGTCCTTTACCTTTCGTCGTAGCCGTTACAGAGACACTAGATGGTCCATAACCTACTGAAGTTGCAGCCACAATCCAAAACAAATATTCTGCCTTCTGCCTCAGTCCATTAACAGTTGCATTTACAGCGGGTGCTTTGACGGTCACTGCGCCATTTTCTTTCTTTTCCACGTCTCTGAAGTGTATGGTGTAATTTATGATAATGCCATTCTGGGACGCTCGAGGAACAGGTTTCCATTTCAATAAAACACTAGTAGTGTCTAATACTGTCACGCTGGTTATTTCCGGAGACTTAGAAGGCCCTGTAAAGAAAAAAACTCACGTTTGGAATTAGTGCCCCTTGATTATTTAACAATTATTGAATAAGGCGGAGTAGGATGTGTTCGGCCTAGTTTTACAACGCTCTCCTCGATCTGCAAAATTCTACACATCATACGAAAGCTAAATTCAATAATTATGTTATTCATTCACAGTATTTCTAAGTTCTTAACAAAGCCACCTCCTCGTAGACTTTCTTCAAAACTTTGGCACGGTTTCAGGATATAAACAGATGTTTTCTTTCCTTACAAATTCTCCTCAATGGTAGACAACATCCATCGAGCATTATGTTTGGTAAATTCTTGCATTCTTCCGTTCAGTTTTAACCAGAAATTCAGCTATTTCGTCTTCACACAGCCGTGAACACCACATTTTTTTTAAAGTTCACTCGGGAATGGAAAACTAGGCTTCCGCGTCTTGAAACGAGGTTGATCGATGCGATATTTGCCTGGAAACAAGGCTGCCCAATCGATGGTATTCGATAGTATTTGGTCAACGCTACCTGGTTGTGAAGAATTAGCCGGGGAATTTGAACTAGTCAGAAACGGCGGAGTATTTTGAATAAATAATGGTCGCAATTTTCGGATAAAGTTGAGGATAGACCTCTTTCGTAATGGTGGCCCATTTATTTATTCTTTCGTATGTATATCTAGTCGGATTTTCAAAACCTTGGCTACTATAAAAACTACGAGCGCAACTATTGCTTTTTTTTTCTTCGCCTTCTTTCCTTCTCCTCGCTCTTTCTCTTTCTCCTTTCCTTTTCCTTCATTACTGTAACTTTGGAGCTTCTCGGGTTTAAGAAACCTGCCTTTTGACGCCTTTTCACTCAAGGGACTGCAAATTTCCTTAGGATGGTTTTCAAAAAATCGGTTAGATATAAATGAGCCCTTCTGATCTCGTTTGAAAGTAAGAATTATTTTGTAATTTAGCTTAATTTGCACATGCTAAAGTGGTCAGAGAGGCTTTTTATCATACATACAAAAGAATATACATTAAAAGGCCGCTATTATGAAAGAGCTCTATGGTCTGAAGAATACCGTAAATGATCTTATAGACGCCAACCTTAAAATAAACGCCTCTTATCTGCAAAACGCGATCAGTACAATGATAAGTTTGTATTAGACGCCCCTCTGTAAGAAAGGCTCTGTACAGCCCCCGAAATGATCCCGACACCGAAATGATCCCCAACCCTGAAATGATTCCCAAATCGACCCCGAAATGATACCGACACCAAAATAATCCCCATTTCTCTTCAAGACGACCCCGAAATGATCCCCAATCAATTTTAGGTATGGAATGATATCCTAGAACTATGGATCGATTAAAATGCACAACATTAACTTAAGAGCGACTTTCTGTAAATACCACGGATAGGTGTGCAAGATGAAAAAATCGAAATCCCCCAAACTTTGTCACAACAAAGCCCTTTGGAAACTATTTTAGAAATTACAAGACTCAGTTCGTTTGACTTTATATTTTCTAAAATAATCAATTGTTTTAATTTTCACCTTCGAGAGGCCTTCAAACCTCCGAAAAATGTGCGTGATATCCTCGCTTCGTGAATGGAAACGGAAACTAATACCATGACTTTTCTCATATTAAACAATTTCATGATCCTTCCTTTGTATCTAAACGCTGTTACAATTTCAAAAGATTTCAATCTGATTTTTTAATATTTTTTCAAAATTACCCTTTAAATCAGGGTTATCGCGACCATCAATTTTGCCATTTCAACGGCGAAAATCCCTTCCTGGTACATGGCTTTCATTAGAAAAATGGTATTCCAGATAAAGAGCAATGCTTCCCCTATCAATCTGTGAAATAAAATTTGGGGGCGATTCAAACTGTGAGTTTTTACAACTGAAAACATTTACCGTACTCGAGTGATTTACGACCTTCGAACTTGCAGTTGTACCGATGAATACAAGCGAGAACGCCTTAGACAGCATTTGAAACTCTGGCGCAAATTCGCCTCTTTTCCGCCAGTTTAAGGTAATTCCCTTGTTTTGCACTGCGCACCCTCTACTGCGCATAACAATGCTACATCCAAGATGGCGGCGGTTCTTCCCACTAGCGCGAAAAGAACGAACAAGGGCCGCTTTTGCAGAGCTAAAGCAACTGTCAAAATCAACCAATCAGAGGGTATACCAGGATCTGGTATACCGGAACGCACTTTTGTTAAAAATTCTTACAAGCGTTCCCGCACCTCTCTCCCCAGTCCCCCTCTACTTTTCATCGCTTTCTTTACCTCGCACCGCTCTCCACTATCTGAACGCTTGGAACAAGCTAGGATAAAATGCTTGCGTTAATTTTTATCTGCGGGAACTTATTTTGCGGATCGCTGAAAAAATCACAAAAATCGCAAATTAGAATCCGCAAAAATTTCCTGCCATACGGTATGCTAAATGAACTCTTGTCGCTCACGCAAGAAGCAAAAGGTGTAACAGTGATATTGGCAATACGGCGCTGATGACACATTTGGTTTGATCTTGTGGCTAGCTCTGCCTTGCTTCGAGTGGTTCTTCCACGGTTCCGAGTACACCAGTCTAGCGAATCATACAAATGCATTTCACGAGATCCCTGAAATATTTGTAAACAATGCTCTTACAAAGTGACGAACTTTTAATTTATTTCATTTATTTATATTATTTTTATCTATTTGTTTTATATCCAACAGATTTGATAAATACGAAAACAGCTATCTCCCTCAGGGTCGGTGCAAGGAACTAGACCATTCTTCATTCCCCAACCCTCAACCCCCCACACCCCTCTCATCCCCGGCTTCGAAGGGTAGCTGTGTAGTGTCCTTTACCTTTCGTCGTAGCCGTTACAGAGACACTAGATGGTCCATAACCTACTGAAGTTGCAGCCACAATCCAAAACAAATATTCTGCCTTCTGCCTCAGTCCATTAACAGTTGCATTTACAGCGGGTGCTTTGACGGTCACTGCGCCATTTTCTTTCTTTTCCACGTCTCTGAAGTGTATGGTGTAATTTATGATAATGCCATTCTGGGACGCTCGAGGAACAGGTTTCCATTTCAATAAAACACTAGTAGTGTCTAATACTGTCACGCTGGTTATTTCCGGAGACTTAGAAGGCCCTGTAAAGAAAAAAACTCACGTTTGGAATTAGTGCCCCTTGATTATTTAACAATTATTGAATAAGGCGGAGTAGGATGTGTTCGGCCTAGTTTTACAACGCTCTCCTCGAT
>CALNXI010000749.1:48628-51128 GCA_942486025.1 Porites evermanni
CTTTAGCGGACAAGTCAATATAACTAAGGATCCTGATTATTTACATGTTCCTCTTTTATAGTTACAGAAGGTGCCGTGTGAGTTTCTTGTTCAGAATGGTATCTTTTTTCGCGGTATGACCTGGGTCTCAAAGTTCTTTGTCACGCAATCTCGTCTCGCTAAAGGGAGTTAAGGATTCGGGGTTGTACCTCAATCATACCGTCCAAAAGGACAACCGAGGAGTACTAGGAACGAGTTTCCGATTCGGGCTGACTTCTGAAATTCTCGAAAACATCCAATATGGCGGCTCAAGTCACAGGTAACCCAGGCTCTGTGATAGTACCACAGTACGGTTGCAGTAAAATACGATCCTAAAATTTCTAGGGAATACAAAATAAAGATCAATGAAACTTACTCTGCAGTTAATTGTTGTTGTCCTTATTACTCCAACGAAGTCTCGTGATAGTTTGCAGTAATTTGTTCAAATTCACTCTATATACAGTAATAATATACAAGGTAGGAAACACGAGATGCCATTTTCGCCGACATGCTCTCATTCAACACAACTTTTTTTCACGAAATTCGAACTCCAACGGAAAATAAGCATGCCAGGATCGTAGAAATAGGATAGCAAGAGATATAGAAACCAATGAAGCTTTCCCAGATAGAGAAACGAATCCCACAGACTTTGACAAACTCGAAGGATATAATCCAAACAGATCGAGAATATGCTCGCCGAAGCAGCCGGGCCAGATAAACGCGCGGCCAGGAAAATGAGGCCTGGGAACTGTACAAAAAAATTCATCCCGGGAGTCCTGAGGTGACCTTTCTGGGAAACGATACATCATTTGCCCAAAGCCACCTTACCCGGCCGAAAAAATGCTCTTATAAATGTCTTATCAACCTGTATCAATTTGTCTTGTCCCGCTGGCCGGCGTTACCGAAGAAAATAGTATCGACCAACGGGACATTCTAAATTATAGCAACATTTGTTGGCATGTACATCACCTCTAGCTAAAGTGTGTTGTAGAACTTGATTTCTGTAGGTTTTTAAAAGCTTAGGATAACTCTTTAGGAATATTTTTATTCATAAAAGTGGCCCTGTCCTTTTGGCCGGTATTACCTAAGAAAATAGTACCGTCCGAGAAAGGGACATCCTGAGTTTTAAAAACATTTGTTAGGAGGAATATCACATCTGGGTTTTTTATTGTTAAACGGTGACTCTCTAGGTTTCTAAAAGGCTAGGGTAACTAAACAGGAATGCTAATTGTTTTCAAAAAAATGCCTCGTCCTTTTGGCTTGTATTATCCAAGCAAGTAGTACCACCTAGCAGGACATCCTAAACTATGCCAGCAGTTGGTTGCATGTATTACTACATGACATGCAGCTTGTTATTGTTACGGTTAATACTCATCTCCATACTCCAAAATGATGTTGACACATTATGATTCATACACAAAGCAATTCTCTAGAGGGAAGGAGCTGCATTGACTATCAATACTGATTAGGCTTAAGCCCTGAAAATAGTGATTAGGGTTAAGCACTGATCAATACTGATTAGGGTTAAGCCCTGAGAATAGTGATTAGGGTTAAGCACTGACTTGATAAACGGTTAGCTTCTATTTGGGGTTCAAGTTGATGTTCAAACCATTAATCATCAGCAAATCCTTAGTGGTGTAGTGGTATAGGTGATGGGCTGCAGATTATACGCTCTGTGTTCGATTCCTACTTATGCCCTTCTGAATATTTTTTTCATAAAAATTGAAAAGACTTAGACTTTCAGGAACATTTCTCAAGAAGAAATTCCATGTAGGAAAAGCGAAATGTCTCAGAATGTCTTGTGAGAGGGAAATGTCAGTTTAGAGTATGGAGATTAGTGCTAACCTATTGTTACATTGTATTACACACCTTGCTCTCTGAAGGCTTTTTCCTACCAGCTGGGGACACCAGAACAAAGATAGTTTTATTCATTCCTTGTTGTTGTAATCACCTAAGAATGTCCACCCAGGGGGACACTCTATAGGGAGTACTGAAAACTGACAGCCAAAGAAGCCGGGGAAGCATGCTAGGGAAGCATGATTTTACAGTATACTTTACAATGTTTGAGATTCTCATGTTCTTTGAAAAATTCCTGATTGATCATATCAGCAGTCGATTATGTAAATGATATCCTTTCATTAATTATATACCTCCATCCTTACTACATCCAGGAAAGGCCAGTTAGATCCATTATTATTATAAATATTATTTCAAAAGTAGGTTGAGTTTGATCGTCCGGGTGAATGTAGTCCTGAATAGGAATCTTGTTGCTGACAGAGACTGACGTTTCGACAACCTGTGCGGTAGTCATCTTCAGAGTCAAAGTGAGTTGTATCATGTCAGTTGATTGAGTCTTCATAGCCAATAACATCACCTGAACGCTTAACTGACAGACAACCAATGACATCGCAACGTAATTGACCAATCAGAGCAATAACCAAAGTATAATACCATCAACTGACGTGATAAAACTCACTTTGAC